>AYEL01045383.1:0-59856 GCA_000484575.1 Olivierus martensii
ATTGAAATATAAAAATAAAAACAAAAGCAAATTTTTGCTAATTTTTTTAAAAATTGAAAGTTTTGATTGTAAAATTAAAAACTATCATAAGCAATTTCAGTTTATATATTTATAGTAACTGGAAAAAAATTTATAAACTTGTCAGGAAAGAAGTGAAACCCTGAGGCTATCTTGTTGAAATTGGGATATATATAGTTAGGTTAAATTTAATCAAAAAATTATTCAAAGGAAATAATCTTGTTGAAACTTTCATATCCTTTACCAAGTCAGTTCATCCTATCTGGCAAACTTGACTAAATTTATTCTGAAAATTTAAAAATGATAATTGTTTCTTATTAATTTGTTAAACATTTTAATAGGAACATATAATAAAAACTATTGAAATATAAAAATAAAAACAAAAGCAAATTTTTGCTAATTTTTTTAAAAATTGAAAGTTTTGATTGTAAAATTAAAAACTATCATAAGCAATTCCAGTTTATATATTTATAGTAACTGGAAAAAAATTTATAAACTTGTCAGGAAAGAAGTGAAACCCTGAGGCTATCTTGTTGAAATTGGGATATATATAGTTAGGTTAAATTTAATCAAAAAATTATTCAGAGGAAATAATCTTGTTGAAACTTTCATATCCTTTACAAAGTCAGTTCATCCTATCTGGCAAACTTGACAAAATTTATTCTGAAAATTTAAAAATGATAATTGTTTCTTATTAATTTGTTAAACATTTTATGCATTTACATTATGACATTACGAAATATAATAAACAATTATACCTTAATAATACACTAATAATAAAAAGTATATATAAATCAAAATTACAAAAAGATGATGAACAAAAGAAGACTGCTTTAGGAAATAATAAACTAATTCTAACTTTAATAATAAACTTTTTCTATTAAATGCATTTTACTTGGTAAGCATCTATCTTTCAACATCATGATATAAGGTGTTTACTTATAAACTTTAAACAATCAAAATAGTTTATATACTTGTATTTAATTTTTGAAAAATAAATATTTATAACTAAAGAATTTTAAAATATATTGTACAAGAAATTTGATGACTATTAAAACTTCAAAATGAATAATTTTCATTGTAAATTTTTATGAGAAATTAGGTTCATTAAAACTCTTACCAGTTAATTTTGTAATATTAAAATAATAATTTGCATGTATTTTATGCATATAAATTACAAATGTATTTTGTCCTCGGAAACATTTTATGAAGAAGTTCATAAATTGAGATAATTAATATTTAAATTAATTTGACTTTGAATATAAAATTATAGTATTTTATTTTCAAAAGAATGATTAAAAATAGTAACAATTCAAATGCAAACTTAAAAGATTTATATCTAAAATATTAATATAACCAAAGTAAATCAATACATGTAATGTATTGAACCATGAAAATTATCCACGAGTACTTATTTGTATGTTATGTTAATCAGAAAATTATTTTTTCATCAAAGTTATCAAAAACATATATGTATAACCTTAGAAAAATATTTGACCATTCAAAAAATCATTTTAGCATATTTTGATTTGTCATGTAAATCAATAATAATATACATTTTAATATTTAAAATCTTTTATTCATAAGACAAATTTGTCAAATTTACTACATTATATAACTTTCTAACTTTATTAATATTTCATAAAACTTTGGCAAATAAAGTATAATCATATTAAAATTATAGGAACCTATCTTCTCTGTAATATCAACAACTTAGATTTTTCTTAAACTTGATATGGAAATTTATATTTTATGTTGATGATTTTAAATATACAATGTATATCGTTATTTTAATTTAAAAGATCATAAAATAACAAATTTAATTAGAAAGTTTAATCACTTTTAAGTCTAGACAACAAAGAAGACCTATGGATAATGGAAATGATTGAAATTGTGAAAAGAAGTGAGAGTGAAAACATTATAAATAATAAAAATAGCGAATGTATTTCAGCAGCCTGGAAATATGCAATTAAACACCAGTGATTAAACTTTCTATTTTACATAACGAAAAATGTATTTTACAATAATAATAATAATATATTTTTTAGATTAATTTTATATTTCTAAATTTTAAAAAACACTTAAAAATGAGCGCATGCTTGTAATATTTTAAAATCATAAATGTGAATTCTTCGAACTCCGATGTAGTTCTGTTAGCCATTGTTCATAACGGAAGCTGATGATGATATTTATAATATCGAAAACATTACTAAATAAAAGTTTTTAGTCTATTTTTAATACTGCTAAGTGTGCTAGTTAATTGTCCTAATTCGTTCATAGTCAATAAGCAGGTAAAAAATCAAATTTATAAAATTAATTACTTTTATCTAAACTCCTAATTTATAAATTTTTATAAGCACAGCTTATATTTTATATAATTTTATCTTCAAAACATTTGAGTGTGTTTTTACTAAAGTTTTATATGTAATAGTATGGTATATAAATATATTAAAGTGATATATATAAATAAATTATTGCATTGTGATTGTTTTAATTTATATCAATTAACTGTAAAAAAATTATGAATTACAGATATGATTGCTTATTAATAATGATAAATGGACTAAAATTTTATTTTTTCATTAATGAATTATAAAATACTTTCTGTAGATGGGGATAAAAAAAAAAAATTTATATTTAAGAAATACTTAATAATTAAAATTTGTTATTCATTCATTTTTTTATTGTTTAAAGTTTTATTCAATAATAATTAGATCAATCTTATTAGAAAGAATATGTTAGAACAATTAAAATTTATCTGAATATTTAATAATTAAAATTATAATTACTGCATTTTAAAAAAATTTTAATAAATTAAAACATTTTATAAGACATAAATTCTTTTGTGGCAGTTGTTTATTCTTTCATATAAATATGTTGAATATTTAAGAAATTTTTCATTAATTTTAAATAAGAATTATTCATCTTGAAATATATATAAATAAATCAAGTTGTTTATCTAAAGTATAGTTTATCAAACCCTTGTTATTGGAAAATGAAATTATGTTATGATTAGCCATTATAAAAATTCTTTTAATGTGGCTATATTTATTATTGAATGGATGAATTCATTATTAAAAGCATTTATTTTCTAAAAATAATTGTGATTGAAATAATAAAAATTAGTTGAAACTGTTAAAAATAAAATTTATATTCTTTCTTGAAGTTGAAATTATACAAGAAAAAAAATAAATTTAGCATTGTATATTAAAAATTAACTTGTAAGCTTTCAGAAATTTAGCATGAAATATTGAGAAAAATTCAATTTTCATTATTTCAACAAACAAACAAACAAACAAATTTATGAAAGTGTGCTAAAAATTAAAAAAGAAAGATGGATAAGTAGTAGTATCAAGCAGGGAAGGGAGTAATATCAACAAAATAACTGATTTTTCCAATACCAAATAATTCAGGCAAATGAAAATAATATTTAAAATAAATCCCTTCGAATGAAAGATATATATAAAAATGCAAATGGAGAATGCAGTTTAATTTCTTTATAGTGTTGTGTATTGTTACTGGTAATATAAAATTTAATTTTGTATATAGTAACAGTGGTGCCGAGACGGGGGAAGAGGAGACAAATTACCTGGGCCCATAGAAGATTGAAGGGCCCGAGCCGCTTCCTAACAATAAGAATATTTTCTACTTTTTTAAATTAACTGCACATTACAAGATACATAGATTTAAAATTGTATTATAAAAATCTAAGGTAAAGAAAATTCTTTGTATTCTAAACAGTTAAAATAAGAATTATTATTATGATAATTAGACATAAGCATTGCATTTAAACAGAGGAATTGACAGACCGACAGGATCCACAACAAATTTTTTAGAGGAACGGTTATATATATAGTAAGACCTCGTTTAACGTAGGGAATACGTTCCAAGGAAACAGCGTTAAACGAGGTCATTTTAACACGTAAATAATGAGGATAGGCAAGCGCTAAATGAAACAGTGTTAAATAAGGTCATCTTAACACACAAATAATAGGAATAGGTGAAACAGGACAGTGAATAAAAAAATATATGTATTTTTTTTTTTTATTTTATTTTGTAACACATATTATTACTATTGTATTACATTAATTATAGACATTGCATTTTTTTATTTTGTAACACATATTATTACTATTGTATTACATTAATTATAGACATTTTTTTTACTGCTAATATTGATTTGTATACATAAATCATTCATGAAAATCAAAAATATTCGAGTAAATAATTTTTTTAAAAACGAAAAGTAGTAATCAGATTGCAGTAAACCAGGGTTTCCCAAAGTTTTGGCTAGGTAGGCCAAATTGTAAATTCCATAATATTTTTCGGGGCAAAAAAAAGTAAACCAGGGTTTCCCAAAGTTTTGGTTAGGTAGGCCAAATTGTAAATTCCATAATATTTTTCGGGGCAAAAAAAAAGTGTTATGGAAAAATACGTTTAAATCGATAAAAATTTAGACGCAAAGGGAAAGATTTATGCTAATTTTATAGTATAGTCGTTCTTTATTTATGACAATAGTTACTTTTAATTACAAACTGTTTAAAATAACACATTTTAAAAATAATTAAATAAAAATAACTACAGTAAATAATTTCAAATAAAAAAAGAAAATAATAAATTATCATTCTGAAATGTGTGATTTGTGCAGTTGTTTTCTTTTAATATCATTGAGCCTTGATTCTAACTCTGTTTAAGTGGATAATTTTTAATTATAATATGATAAAATTTATTTTTTTGTAAAAATGAAAATTGTCTCTATAAATTAATCATTCTGAAATGTGTGATTTGTGCAGTTGTTTTCTTTTAATATCATTGAGCCGTGATTCTAACTCTGTTTAAGTGGATAATTTTTAACTATATGATAAAATTTATTTTTTTGTAAAAATGAAAATTGTTTCTATGAAATTGAAGATCGAGGATGATCTGACATCGCGGACTACATTTGTAGAGTTTGCGGGCTGCACTTTGGGAACCCTTGTGTAAACAACAAAAAATATTGATGATAAAAAACGTTCTAACTTCAAGGAACTGTCTCTATGAATTAAAGATCGAGGATGATCTGACATTGCGGATCACATTTGTAGGGTTTGCGGGCTGCACTTTGAAAACCCTTGTGTAAACAACAAAAAATATTGATGATAAAAAACGTTCTAACTTCAAGGAACCATAGTCTAAAGTGTCAGCATTCAGATTAAAAATAAAACGGGATAATTTATTTTTATTATTGTAAAAAACATTGATGACCAATCATAAATATGAGGCGCATTCGACAATTCAGAATTCTAACTCAGAATTTCAGAGCAAACTCAGCTTGCTTTTTCGTTCCTGACTTTTGTCTGAGCAAGATGGCTGCGCCCATGAGATATTATGCGAAATTAAAATGATGAAGTTTTTCAACTCTACACCCAGAGGAGCAAAAATGTATAACTCGTTACATAAGTAGACATTATTGATACGAGAATTCGCGTGTGTGTTTATCGGCTGAAAAGTATGCTCACGTTGCTTCGTCCCACAGATTAGTTGAGACAGGACACTCCCATAGACAGTATTGTATACAAGAAACGATCGAAGCGCCTCTATGGAGAGTTCTTGAAATCTATTCAACTATTAATAAAAATGATGTTTTAATTATAAAAGTTTTTTGTAATAAAACTGCCATAAGATTCATAGAAACAATAATAAACGACCTTCCACCATCTACTACAAAAGTGAAATGAGTAACGCCCATGGTAACGTCAGGTATTGCCAATAGTGGCAGCACTTCGAATAAGCGAAGTGTCCGGTCTGTATCAGATATTGCCAATAGTGGCAGCACCTTCGAATAAGCGAAGTGTCCGGTCTGTATCAACTAATCTGTGCTTCGTCCTAAAGTTCCTTTGCTATTATTATTAGTTGATAAAGATATTATTTATTGATGTCATAATTAATTTACATTTGTTTTATTGATAATTATTTCAATAAATGGTATTTATATTGAGGATGATAGCGACTAGTCCAGCGTAAAATTTTTTTAATTCGATATTACTATGCATGTAAAGCATTGTAATATGTGTAATAACTTGTATCCGCCATGTTGGTCAGTAGAGAAGCAGACAAATGGTTCGGTAAATGCCGAGTCAGACGAAATTCAGAAGTCACGTGATCTATCCAGATATCTGGTCAGATCTGAATTGCCGAATGCGCCTATGAACTCTGACCGCAGCAGACTTTCACTGCACTGATATCAAACGGCTTTCCGAACTGTGGGGCGCGCAAGAATTAACAAAAACATCATTTTTGACACAAATAAGCAAAAAAAAATTCAAATTGGTGTCGAAAAAAATGAATCAGAAAAAGGGTTAACATAAATATGGCGACAAATGGTGGTGTGAGTGTCGGTGAGATACCTTGCGGTCGATGTCATTTTATCTTTTGATTTAATTCAGTGTAAGAGTCCTTGTGGCCTTTTATTGTGTTATTTATGTGCTTCTATGAAGTTGCAGAATTTAAAGAAGATGAATCGTTTGACGATAAATTAATAAAAGATGGATTATATTCTGATATTGAACAAGATGTTAAAGTTAAGTCTATTAATTTTGATTTAGATTCTAAAAATTCTGAATCTAATATAGATGATGTTCTTGAAGAAAATACACCTAATCAGCACTTTTCGTTGAATGGAAACAATAAACCTATTTTAAATGATAGTATGAGTTAACGACCTTCCACCATCTACTACAAAAGTGAAATGAGTAACGCCCATGGTAACGTCAGGTATTGCCAATAGTGGCAGCACTTCGAATAAGCGAAGTGTCCGGTCTGTATCAACTAATCTGTGCTTCGTCCTAAAGTTCCTTTGCTATTATTATTAGTTGATAAAGATATTATTTATTGATGTCATAATTAATTTACATTTGTTTTATTGATAATTATTTCAATAAATGGTATTTATATTGAGGATGATTAGCGACTAGTCCAGTGTAAAATTCTTTTTAATTCGATATTACTATGCATGTAAAGCATTGTAATATGTGTAATAACTTGTATCCGCCATGTTGGTCAGTAGAGAAGCAGACAAATGCGTTCGGTAAATGTCGAGTCAGACGAAATTCAGAAGTCACGTGATCTATCCAGATATCTGGTCAGATCTGAATTGCCGAATGCGCCTATGAACTCTGACCGCAGCAGACTTTCACTGCACTGATATCAAACGGCTTTCCGAACTGTGGGGCGCGCAAGAATTAACAAAAACATCATTTTTGACACAAATAAGCAAAAAAAAATTCAAATTGGTGTCGAAAAAAATGAATCAGAAAAAGGGTTAACATAAATATGGCGACAAATGGTGGTGTGAGTGTCGGTGAGATACCTTGCGGTCGATGTCATTTTATCTTTTGATTTAATTCAGTGTAAGAGTCCTTGTGGCCTTTTATTGTGTTATTTATGTGCTTCTATGAAGTTGCAGAATTTAAAGAAGATGAATCGTTTGACGATAAATTAATAAAAGATGGATTATATTCTGATATTGAACAAGATGTTAAAGTTAAGTCTATTAATTTTGATTTAGATTCTAAAAATTCTGAACCTAATGTAGATGATGATGAATCTTTTGCTAATAATGATAATGGTTGTGAATCATCTATGGATAAATTGTCGTTTTTGGATATAACTTTTGATGAAATTGATAGAGCTATTGAATGTCTTAAGCCATCTTCTTATTTTCCTAGAAATCCTCCACAGATTTTTATTAAAAAATGTAAGTTATTTCTTATTCCGCATTTTCATTATTTATGTCTTCTTTTTCTATTGGGAGTTATCCAGATTTATTAAAACATATTATTATTACGCCCGTTTATAAATCTGGTGATAAAACTAATATTGTTAATTATAGGCCTGTATGTTTGTTACATAGTTTTACAAAGATTATTGATAAGATTATTACTATTCGCCTTACGGCTTTTTTGGAAAAAAACAATGTTTTGCATTCGAACCAACATGGGTTTAGGAAGGGGTTTTCAACGGAATCTAATCTTTTGGCAGTATGGGACATTATTACTCAAAATATTGATGATAAGCTTCAAACTGATGTTATATATATTGATTTGACAAAGGCATTTGATAGAGTATCTCATGATTTGTTGTTATTTAAATTAAATATGATTTTTTAGAATAAAATGGAATTTTTATGGTTTAAGGAATTTATTTCTGGTAAATATCATTCTTTTTATTATTCCCATAAATTGTCAGATAGTATGTTTATTTCATCGGGTGTTTTTCAAGGATCTTCTTTAGGCCGTATTCTTTTCAATTATTTTGTTAATGATTTAATTACACAATTTAAAATTAAATTTCTTCAGTTACAGATTCTTCTTTTTGCAGATGATATAAAAATTGTACATTCTATTCAAAAAATCTAACATTGTTTGCCTTTTCCTCTTTTGTTCAGCAAGCAATTGTCAATAACAAAACAAACATGACACTTCTTCTTGCCTTTGAACTTTTATGAAAATTTGGGTCATTTTGTATAAACTGATTCGTAATTTCCGTAACAGTGGCTAAACTTGTTTTGAGAAAATCCATTTCATATTCCGCAGCAAACATTTGTATACACTGCCTGCATTGATATCAAACACACTGCGAGATGGTATAGGAGTATCAAAGCAATAAATTTATGCGATTTGGGATTTCTCTGAGTATAAGGGTTTGAAAAACTGCGCCAAAATGCATCAATAAAAAATATAGAATTTGGGAAAAACTGCATTATATCAAAACAGAGTTAAGCGGGGTCTTACTGCATATAAGCTTGGCATATAGGAAGGACCTATAGTTTTTAATTCAAAGAGAAATGACAAATATCAAAACAAAAATGTTTATACAATCTCCATATACAAATAATAAAGTTAATCGTTTTTATAATACTAAAATATAAAGAGAAATTCTAAATAGAAAAATTTTTGTTTCTTATGTACTGCTTTGTCTGAATTTAAAAGTTTTTAATTTAACAAAAATTCTTTTATAGCATTTGTTGAATTTTATTTGAAATTCTGAAGATAATGACATTAAGGTTAAAGGCAGAATTATGAAATTTGTTACAGATAAAGCATTGCAACAGAATATTAAATGTAAAAATTTAAATCACACAAAAATAAACAATATATTTATTATAACTACCTAGAAGAAATTTATTTCATTTATTATTATAAAAGATCAACGATAGTTAATATTTGAATATAAATAAGTAGGCCAGATGGCCGCGTGGTAAATATTTGGCTTATCACACTGGAGGATCCAGGTTCAAATCTGGATCCCATACATTCAGTTTTTCAGGAAGGGTCTGAGCCCTGTCTGTTGAACCCCATCATGGGTCATCACCCATGATAAAGTCATCCATCCGGTTGACCTTATCATGGGTGTTGGCCAGCCTATGATGGGCTCTATAAGTGGCCATTGCCAGATTACAGAATATCCCATGAGGATATGGCAGCTTAATCTAACTAACTTAACCTGAATATAAATAATTACATAATTAAATATAATAATATACTTGGGAAAAATTTTTTTAAATCGAGAACTATTAAAATTATATATTGTGATTTTGCTCAAAATACAAATAATTTGCATTCAAGATATTGTTACAAATGTTTTTCTTATTATAATGTTTTGTTCAATATTCATAACTCAGTTTATTCTTACATTGAATCCAGAAGAAGTAAATATATGTTGTCTGTTCATGAAAGCCATGTCTAGGTAAGGTGGATGAGTCCAAATGCAAAAGGGAGAGTTGCAGTCAGTATAATGACGGATGGATTATTCAATTAATATTATATTAAGTTCTGTTAAATATACTACAGGAATACCTTGATTATCGCGGTTAATTTTGCCACAAAAAATACCGCAATAATCGAATCTGCGATAATCGGGATAAATAATGTATGTAAAATGGGTGATCATTGCCAGGATTTTTCTAAATATATTAATTAAATTTTATGTATAAGGTAAAAAAGAAATATGTTGTGCATGCTAATCTTCTAAGTTGATCATCCTTGTTTCTTTTAGCATTCACTGTAGGGGTAAATAAGAAGAGAAATGAAATCCATGTGTACTTCAAGTAGAGGTGGATAGTTGCTGGTGAATGATGAGCAGGCACAATCGGATAAAAACGAAGCGCTACTTGGAGAGTGGTGACTCGAACTAAATTTAATTCTAGTTGCATATGTAGTGGGCTACATCTCGCGACCGCGATAATTCGAATTTTGGTATAATTCTAGTTGCATATGTAGTGGGCTACATCTCGCGACTGCGATAATTCGAATTTGAGCGCAATAATTTGAATTTTGGTATCAAATTATAAACCGGCGACTGCGATAATTCGAATTTGTGCGCAATAATTCGAATTTTGGTATCAAATTATAAACTGCGATAAATCGAGAATCGCAATAATCGAGGTATTCCTGTATTTCCAACGTCAAAAACTAATCATTTAACATTCGACATTACAATAAACTTCCATTCAGCTTCAGTTATCTTACGTTTGAAACATCCATGTGTGAAGCTGTCATCCCTATTTTGTCACTGGACTTGTTCAGTTAGTGCATGCATACTTGTGTCAATGGTTGTGGCTAAGCTGGTTGGACAGTATATACTATATTATGTAGTATATGTTATTAATTTAATCATTTAGAAGTGTTCCGATTCAAATATAAATATAAATTATAATTCAAAATTTTTCGTAGAAGTCCTTGAAATACTATAACATTTTAAATAATAATATGGTTATGCAAATAATTATTTAACATTTGTTGCTTTGCCATTTTTCTATGGTTATATAATGTTTAAAAGTTTGAATTTTTCTAGAATTCAAAGATAACAGAAAAGATTCATATTTACGAAAGATTGAAACTAAAGGAATATCTGTATTTGAACAATAAAAATACAGCTTTCTGACTAAATATAAAAATTCTTATATTTAAACATTTTAACTTTTAAAATAATAATTACCATTACTTAATTTAATGAAAGTACACTAAAAATAATAATAATTATTATAATTATTTTTTCTGTATGGAAAATCCTTTTTTAATTGAAAGAAAAGAATAACAACATGCAAAATAACATTTCCAGATTCATTAAGTCATTTTTAAATCTAACAACTAATAAACAGAATAATTCAAATAATAAAACATAACAGAATTAAATTAAAATATATATCAGATACTTCATATTAAATAAACATTATATACAGCTAGTCTCAATGTAATATTCTTACTGTAAATATTGAATAAAAGTGAACTATTAGTCAAATAAGTAAGATAAATTGTTCATGTATAAGAATGTACCTGAAGAGGGTGTAAATAAGCACCAAAAACGTTTGTACATTTTGGGAAATAATAAATGTATATTTAACCTAAACTGCAAAAAGTGCTAGTGTAAAGTATATTTAAGTATAAATTGTTTATTAAAAAACGTTTTTGGCTCTCCAGTATTTCAACTGAGGCAGGCTACATGGATAGTCAAAAACATTTTTGAATAAATAATTTATCTTATTTATTTAATTTATAGTTTATTTTTATTCAACATATGTAAGAGTGAATTTATGAAAGTAGAATGACTTATTTGTATCATCCGACCTCCATAAATTCAAACTTACATAAAAACTTTTCCAAAATTTTTAAAATTATGATTATGTAATGATATTTTATCATGTTGTTAGAATGTTCTCTCAGAAAAACTGTATTCATCTACAAAAAAGAGCTATCCAATCAAAAACATCTAATATGTAAAAATAAGCCAAATAGAAATTAATATATTTGGTTACTATTTAAATGTGATTATTTGATTGATAATTTAATTAAATAAAACAGTAACATCAACCAAAATAATCATATATAAATCGTAACAAATATCCTGCTTTGTTAATACTATATTTAGCTTACTTTTTACATATTAGATGTTTTTGATTGGATAAATTTGAATAATTCACAATATATTAATAATTTTACCATAATTAGTATGGTAAGTAAATGTTGTTAGCAAATTTGAATCAAAGTATTTTTCAGAAATTAAAATAATTTAAACTCAGTTACAATAATTATAGATATTTTGCTAATGCAAATTAGTAACAATAAACTTCCACCAGACAGAAAAATTCTGGTTACAAATTTACAACTCTTCTCTGTTTACAACTTCTTAATAAATTCTGGCTTTACAAATTCCTTTTTTCATATATCAAGTAAAAAAAATTTGAAAATCCGAACATTAATTACAAATAAATTGATACTAAACAATTCATAAAAAGCATTTTAAACCATGTACTTAAATATAAAATATAATATGACTATATGTTGTTTCGAGATGAGGAAAAGTCTTAATCACCATTCTGTGGTTGCAACATGATTATTTGCTAAACTTACTGGCTTTGATATCATTTTTAAGGATTCAACGTTTTCCCTTTTTGCTGTCATGTGCAATGTTGCACCACTATCAATACACCATTGGTCAAGGAAAGTAGGTTTATTGGTAGATTCATTATGAAATGCTCTTTCTATTTCATGGCAGTTGGCCGCCTAATGTCCGATTTTCTTACATCAATGACATTTGAATCTGAATGATTTACCGCATTTTACTTTAGTAGTCGGCCGACTAAGGTCCGATTTTCTTACATCAATGACATTTGAATCTGAATGATTTACCGCATTTTACTTTAGTTGATTCCTCATCACTTTTGACTTTCCCATATTTTTTTAAATTAGAGACTTTCTTTGCAAACATTTCATCTACTATGGTATCAGCTTCTTTGCTCTTTCTAGCCTGAGATTCTTCTTAAATTTTTATTTTTAAAATTTCTGGTTTGGGAAGTTCATCACGCAATTCAATCGCACATCGAAAGTTTTCGAAACTGCAGGTAAGCTGTACAATAACATTATGGTAAGGAGATCATAGTTTACTATCAAATCCATTTCACTCAATTTATCGACATCATCAAAAAATTGGTTCAAATGCTCTCGCACATCTTCCTCATCTTTCATTTTCGTCGAGGTTAAACATTTTAATAAAGTCGCCTTTCTGGCTGGACCTTTCAATTGAAAAATGGATTCCAATTTTAGCCAAATTTCTCGAGATGTTTCACATCCCTTGACTTGTTTCAATTCCGATCGGCTAAGTGGCAAAATTAAATCAGATCGGGCTTTACAATCGGCTATTTTCCATAATTTAATGGCTTCTTCGTTTGCCACATTTCCAGAAATTAAGCCAGATTTTCTACACAATCTGTCAACATAAGACAATCCATCGCTTTTAACTAATAATGCTTCAGCATGCTGTTTCCATGTATTGTAATTATCTTTTGTTAACTGTTCGATTCTCACCATGCTCTCCGATTTCTGATTTATTCCTTTAGTCCTATTATGTTTAAAAAATTGTTGTTCGATAACGATATAAGAATTATAGAATGCCTTATTATGTACTGTAGAACTGAAGATGGACCATAATCAGGTCTGAAAAACGTTCTTCTTGATTAATAAAATTAAGAAACCTTGCTTAGAGTGCTGTTATAACTTTATTCCTTTAGTCCATTCTTATAGCACAGTTAGGCAATTTCTGGGCCCATAACCTGTTTGTTTCAAGATGAAGAAAGGAATTAAAACCACCATTCTGTTTAAGACATAAAAACATTTATTAACTAACTAAGACCTTTGTTTCAGCCATGCTGTCCGATTTCTGATTTATTCCTTTAGTCCATTCTTATAGCACAGTTAGGTAATTTCTGGGCCCATAACCTGTTTGTTTCAAGATGAAAAAAGGAATTAAAACCACCATTCTGTTTAAGACATAAAAACATTTATTAACTAACTAAGACAATGCAGCATTAGTTGTGTTGCTAATATAGATGGACACCCAAATAGGAATGCAGACAGGGGAGAGAGGGAGAGGAAAAAAAATGGTGATACTGTTGTTGTTTATATAAAAAGTTCTCTCTCTTGATCTTTAAACTTCACCTTTTGACATTAAATATTGGAGCAGGACTTAGTAAATTCCAACACTATAATAATTGACTACAGCATTGGAAGCCAGTATTGGGTCTATGGGAGCGGCATATTACCAACTTTTGTGATTGTATAAATGTGTACAGAAAAATCGATTTTGAACAATTGATAAAAGATAACAGCATCAGTAAGAATGATGTTTATGTAATCTTGCCTCTGAGTTTTGTTTTTTAAATTTTAAATAAACATTTTATGCAATTTGCTTCGCTTGATGGCTAATCATGCAGCCTTTCAAGGAATGACTTAAAATCTTCCTTAAAATTACTACTATCCACCAATTTAGAACATAGAATCAATTGGAGTGCTCAGAACATCACTGTGCATCTGATCATCATCATATGTTATAGACACACATAATTTACTACTTGTTAAAATCATGATAATATTGTAATTTTCTTTGAAACTTATAGCTTATTTGTCAAAATTATCATTATTTTCTGACAATTTACTGTAATATCATGAATCATTTAGTGGACTATATCATCAGCGTAATGATATAAATGAACTTTGGCTCTCCCATAGACTCAATACTGACTTCCGATACTGTTGTCAAGTATAGCCTCTAGCAAACATATCAACGTAGCAAAAATTCCAACATTATGAAATTGGAAAATTCAAAATGGCATCCAAGAAACCGAAATAGTGTGGCATCTGGTTTTATCAGTATATTAAGTAAATAATTTCCATTTCTGGATTGTTCCTAACATCATAGTTCAATGTATTGATGCACATCTACTTATTTGTCAGTAATAATGAAAAATAACAATTCTTTAACATTTATATAACATAAATAATTTCTTTATTATTATAATTTGTTTGATTTTAATGGACACATTTTTAAATAAATAAATCATTGTATAATATGAAACTATTGATTTTGTTGGGATTTATTTAATTTTATTGTGATCAAATTGCATCGCTGAGAATGGAGCTCTTGATTTTAAAATTACATTTGTGGGAAATTATGTCTTAATTCACAAATTCTTACTTTACAAGTAAACTCATAAAGGCAGAAACTGCCTATTATTTATTGCTAACAATAACAATAAACCAATTATTTGCTTAATACTGAATTAATTTTTACTAAAGTCAGATTTTGAAAGATTTTTACAGTTTTAAATATATCCATTAACATAATGTCAGGTGAGAACATTTGACTGCCCAACACACAGTAATAAATTATAACTCTTAAATGACTTAAAAATTACTTGAAAAACTATTTATATTTGAATGCATCTATCTTAAATACAAGAAGGATGCATTCAAGTCATGATGATAAGTTAGTATAAGATCTTTCATGAATATATTCTGTTCCTATAATATTTAAAGATTATATTAGAAATGATATTTTCATTTTCATAACAAAGGAAAAAAAAATAACTAAATTTTAAGTGAAAATGCAAGGTTTTGTACATACATAGTAGTAATGGATGTATGAGACTTAGAAAAACAAACTGCAGTATCTTCTAACTTCTATAAAACAAAAGAACTTTAAAGCCATCCCATTACACTTACAAAATTGCACACAAAAACAAAGCTCTAAACAGCATAAAATATTTTATTAACAATAAAAATAAGATATGTTCTTTTTTTAAGGATTTGATTAAGTTTTGTCCATTCAAACAGAAAAAAATTTTCCATACAGTTTTATTATTTAAAAAATTTTTAAACAAAAACATTTTTAAATTTGCATTTTTTCTTAGAAAAAACAATATGATCTATATCAGGGGTGGGCAAACTTTTGGGAGAAAGGGCCATATTGCATCAATGAAATATGCTTAGGGCCGAACTTTCTAGAGATCCCTATCCTTCATCATCTGACCTCCCACCACGTGTATAGGTGTAGTCTGTGGTTAGAATGATCCTACCCTTTAGTAATTTATCTGATTGGAAAGGGGCGTAAAACAAAATAGCAAATATAACCTCCGAAAATCCCGCCTTCACCTAATAACTATCTGAGGTGATGAAATTTTCTTAGAAAATTATGTACCCAAAATACAAAGCTCCTAAGGGGTGCATTTGTTGACTAAGATATTATAAAAGGGTGACCTATAAAAATTAAGCCAATTTTCTTAGTAGATCAGCTTTCATTGGCCGTATATGAATCATGGGTTTGAATAATGCCAGCAGTCCAAAAATGTGAAACACCATTTTCAGAAAAGCTCGGCAGGGTCGAAATTCTTTTAAATTATATAATTAAAATAATATTTAATCATTTTAAATTTTTAACAATAATTAAAAACACAAATATTAAAATACAAACACCGTGAAAGTACGAAAGGTATTGAGTTGATTGACTGACTGATTTTGAATGCTGTATTGAGATGATTGACTGACAAAGTGATTTTATTTGATTCTGAATGTCCACCGTGAAATTACGAAAGGTATTGAGTTGACTGACTGACAAAACGATTTTATTTGATTTTGAATGTATTTTGCAAGTGATTTCTTATGCAATGACATTTATTCTGGTTAACGTTAATCAAATTATTTTTGTAAGAAATATGACAATGTAAATGACATCTACAGTTTACCATATGAATTATTATTACTTTTCTAGAAATTATATAAACTATATTACTGAGATATGGAACAGATTTGATATTTTTTTGTTTTCATTTTATTTATCGATAAAATTTTTGGCATTAGCTATTGGTTGGAGGGCCACACTAAGTAGTTCCGAGGGCCGCATGCGGCCCGCGGGCCGCGGTTTACCCACCCCTGGATTAGACGGAAGAAGTTATGGACTCCAGAATGGATCAGCTTCATAACTTCTGCAATTTGGTGATAGGAATATGTAATTGCTTTTGATATCTGTTTTCTTTTAAACATTATTTTCTCAATTTTTGCTAATTTTCTAAAGCCTTATTGTTTGTCTAGTTTGTGATTATATTATGTAATAAAAGTTTTCTCTTTTAAAATTAAGATATGATATTAGTATTAAATCAGTATTTCTCTGTTTAGCTAGTGTTCATATGTTTAATTATTAATTATGCAGAAAAAATGTTCTTTACTATTGTCTTAGAAATTTGGTTGTCCTATTTCAAAACTATAAAAACAAATATCAATATGTTAATATTTTAATCTTTTCTAATTATTCGACAGTCAATCAACTACCTAGTTTTCTTATTTTAAAGTAAATCTGATTTATTCCTTTATAATAAGATTTGAATTAAATTTGAAAGATTTAATAATAAACTGAAGGATGTCTGCAAATTACTGTTAAGAAGATTACGTGGATCTTAAAAAATATTCATTAAATGATGATTGATTCGTAAATCAGAAACTGATTTCCCATCAGTTTCAATGTAAAAATTTTAATGCATTTACCTATTGATGTTAAACTATTCCAAAAGCATTAATATTAATATTAACTATATTGTATTATAGTTACTATAATACAATAGTTTGATAATTATATCTGTTTAATGTACTACTATTCATTGAATTTTTGAATTTCAGAGCTGCCAAATGCCAAGTGATCTTTAAATTTAAGCATAATATGGCAATAAATATGCCATTCATTATTATTTTACTTATTAGTTAAAAATTATAAAATTTTCATCAAATATTGCCTTACATTTATGTAATTTCCAAAAATAATTATTCTTCTAAATTATTAGCAAAAATAAATTCAGTTTTCTAAAAGTTAGTATTGTTTTTAATTCAATTTGTTAAAAATTTATTAATTTCAGATTTTATTTTAGTAATTATTTAAATAAAATTAATGATCATAAAATAATTTGATTATTTAAACAATTACACTAGTTATATTTAGCATATTCTAATAGAACAACAAAATTCCATCATAGTTCAAATTTATATGATAAAACTATATTAATAATTTAATTCAATCTGAAATAATATGTAATCATTGTTTTATGAAGTTAAATAATTTTATATAGTTTCAAAACCATTGCAAAAAAGCAATAAGTACATTATAGATACTCATATCATTGGTGTATGGCAAGTTCTGGGTTAGATAACAAATCCTCTGGTGGACGAGAAATGAATTTTATCTTAAAATCAATGTTATTCACAGTAAATTTGATATATGTGATACAATCAAGGAGAAAATAAGCAAGAAAATCATTGATTTAAATAAATTACAATGGATAATTGAGTGATGATATAATTTCTTTATAAAACAAAACATGAAATTTTCTGTATTACTTTGAATTTAAGCTGCAGCAGGATTTTAAAATTGGAAATTTGGAAAAAATAAAAATTTTTTTATAATAGGTATTGAAAAATAATAATAATTTTTATTTGCTTAAATAGATACTAATATACATAATAAGCTACCTAATTTTTTCAGATATATTATTACTTTTGTTTTTTTTTTAAATAGTGCCAGTTATCTTCTCCCAAACATGTTTTAATCAATCTCTCATCAATTCTATTATCATCCATGCATTCTTTTGTGCTCGAATTATAACACCCTTAGGAAAATTTTCCTTGGATAAAGATTTGGTTTAAAATAATAAAAGGTGGCAATTTGTTTCCATTAGTGGTTATAAACAGCATTGTAGTAATTTGTGATTTTTCTTAAAATTAAAATATGGCCAGATATGATGTGATTCTATCACGTCATATCTGGCCATATTTTAATTACATTATCAAACAGCAACTGGATTAAATCAGAAAAGTACGAACCGGGGATCACCAAATAAACTGTTATCAATGGTCGTAATAATATGCATATATGCAGAGTGTAAAGCAGAATCTCAAACATTGGGGAGTGGGAAATCAGAAGAAATAAGTTGTTAAAATATTTGTTTTGAATTTAAGCCGCACCCTCTGCATATATGCATATTATTATATATATGCATTAAAAATTTGAATAAAAACTGTGGGTTAAATTCGAAGTAATATGATTTTTATGCAATTCGTTAAATCAAAAATTCATAACTGAGCAATAATTTTATCTGCTTTTTTAATGATAATATATAATTTGGAATAGGTTTAAATATTCTTATTCTTAGTATCTCTTAAAAAATGATACTGAGCAAATTCACTTGAAGCAATTTTATCTACTATTCAGATTTTTTTGTATATTCAATATTGAGTTTATAAATGCATCAAAGCTTTTAAATTTGGAATATTGTTGAAACAGTTTCAGCTTTATAAAATAAATTATATAATTATTAATAATATAATACATAGAGAAGTTTAAAAGATGTGGGTACATAATGTTACAGATAAATTTTAATGTTTGACTATAAGTTTATTATTTTTTCTACATTTCTCCATTGTTTTCTTTCTGCTACTATTATCTGTTCCTAGAAATCATTTTCATTGATTTTCGGGAATTGATCATTAATTTGTAGCTAAGATTAATCATTCTTTAATATTTCTCTATAATTTCACTAAATATTTACTAATACTAATACTTATAATCAACTACCTAATTAGTGTCTTAAAAATGAATATTTCCATAATATTTAATTCCAAAATAATTAGTTGAGAAATTTATAAAAATTTTTCACTTAATAAAATTTAATCATCCACCCGTATATCAGCATAAATAAAAATAATACATGACTTAAAAAGGCATTCTAAAAACATCTCTATTGGCTAAAATCTTTAGTTAATCACAATTGCAGTTTTAATCCCATACATATTAGGAATCTAATCATTTTCAAATTACATCTCTGCTTCACCTTAACTGAAATCAATAAAAAATATAGGAAACTTATTAATCTTAACTTGAATTTTTCAATTTAATCCTGTATGATAAAAAAAAAAACAGATTAAAATAACATTATTTTGACAGTATTTTATACTTATTTAACTAATTAATCTTTTATTTAAAATATTGTTTAAAGAATATAGCTGAGAAATTCCTATATTGTTTGATGTCTTTTCGAGTGTTTGCTATTTATATATAGTTTAAAATACCGGTAATTGTTTTCTTTTACATATCTGGAAGTTATTGAGTTTAATGTATTTTTAATTTGCATTATGTTGCAAGGTTTTATTATTATGCAGCTTTCCAAAATCATTATAAAGACTATTTATAGCAAACATTTACTATTTTTTTTTTCTTTTATTTTTTATATAATTTGGAAGCAACATTTCATCAAAAACTAGAAATATAACCTTTTCAAACCAAGTTTCAACTTTAATCTAAATATATATATATTCAAAACTATCATTTTTGGAATTTTTTTTTCAAATTTATGTATTCCATTTCCTTTTGAGAACTTAAAAATAAAATTTCAAGTTCCGTTGAGATCCATATTTTGAAAAAATTCATATTATAAGTCAAAAAATAAAATCATAAAAACAGTCTCAATACATATTATTTCAGTAATGGTAGAATGTCTACAGGTATTCAAATATAAAGATAACATTTTATATGTTTTTTTATAATCTAAATTATCTGTTTTATTTACTTCAAATCAATCAGTTCCCTATCTCAAAGCCCTGTTCTTTATATAGTATATTTCAAAACATGTTATATTTTATTTATTTCTCTGAGATTTAAAAATTTGTTTAGTATATTTAGAATTTTTTTTTTTTATCAGCTTTGCACAAAATTTAAGGTAATTCTCAACAAATTTTAAAATCTAGAATCTTTCAAAAGGAATTCTACCTGATATGATATTCTATTTATTTATTTTCCATTTGTTTATAAATATAGATTTTATAACTGAAGTTTGAATTTATATTTTGATTATATTCAGTTTATTTTATATAAATTTTAAATTCAAAAAGTTTTTAAAATAACATTTAAATGTCAATAGAGAATTAAAAAATAAAAATGTTAAGAATATGAAAATATTCTTTTTTTTTATTTTTGTCTAATTTTCCAGTGAAAAATGGTTTATGCTTATAGATTATATGTTTAGTCAGTCATCAAAAATAAATGAATAAATTCTGAAAATTAAATTATTAAATATAAGAAATTACAAGATGCATATTTCTTAGCAGTAATATAAATAAAAGTAATCAGTTGTCTTCTTTGTAATATCCCAGATGATCTGCAAAATACTAAAAAAATTGGAAATTATGGACAATATACATTTAATATTAAAAAATAAATAAATTGCTACATTTATTTATTCAAATGATGATGATGATTTTTTTAAGAAAACAAGAAATTGTTTTTGTTTGTTTGAAGCAAGAAATTAATGCACTATTTGTAATTTTAATTTGATTCTAATTTTGATCACTAATTATCCAAGATATAATAAAGAAATGAAGGTGACACATTAAAAATCTTTCAAATGTCACTTCTGAGTTGCAGATTAACCTCAGTTAATCCACAACCTGGATAATTGGGACTCTATTGTATTTATAAAAATTTGAGCATAAAAGATAAAAACAATAATCATAAATATTTATTTACTTAATATTTTCTAAGTTCTAGTAATTTAAATTCTCACAAATTTCTTTTAATATTTATCTCTTCTCATTATTGTCATTGTTTGGCATTAATGGATTATGTATAAAAATTAAAAAATTATCAAAGTTGTGTTGTAAAATTTGAATGATAAATGATTACAGGGCATTGAGTAAGATAATCTGCATAATTTAAAACGTTTAGATACTAATCTGTCTGAATTGGAATTCATGATGTGATGCACAAACTGAATGAGATAGATATTATATTATCATCATATCATAAAGAAATAATCTAAATTACCAGTACAGTGTTTTCATAACAGATAGATAGATACTTCTATTTTTCATAAGTGTAATACTTATGAATAACTGTATAAACAAAATAAGATTTGAGAATTAAGTAATCTATTTGAATCATCAAAATGCTGTTGCTTGATATAGAAATTAATGTTCTCTCTCTCTCAATATCAAAATTTTGTTGTATATATGTTATGATTGAATTGTAAATGAATATATATCTTTTAATGAGTTTTATTAATATAATAAAAAAATTGTGTTAGGTAAGTTAGATTAAAATATCACTTCATGGCATGTTTTTTTTTTTATTCTGTAACAAAACCCTATATTGAAATGAAGAAAAAATGTTAAACAAGTAATACATTTTCATCCATATTATGTTTTTAATTATAATTTTATCATTAATTAAATATATTAGATATTATAATTAAATATTGATATTTTATTTATAGTAAAAATGACTCCGTCATCTAATAATTATTTTCGTGCATTTGTAAAGTTTAACTCGATCTTACAATAGTATCTCCTACTTAAGATAAATCACAAATTGAAATAAAATATACTTAATATTTTTTATATTTCTAAACATTAATTGCAATATACAGAAAATTAAAGTTTTCAAAGAAAGTTATTTAAATCATATATTTTCTTCATTCAAAAAAAGAAATAGTTTACTATTATTGAGATCTATAGTATTTAATCCTTTGAATATTTTCCCTCATTTTTATTTTTTTCCTATGAATTATATATTGGATGATTTAAATAAATTATGTAAATTTTTCGTACCTAGGCAATACATGATTTAAATGATGCAGGGTCATTACAGAAATTGCAATGTATTTAAATTTTTTTTTTTTTTTTCTTATATATTTACACATTATAAAAAGTAAAAAAAGTACACAAAAATGTCTGTCATTAATTTTAACAGTGTATTCTCTATTAATGTAAATTATTCTAACTTTTTTTTTCATTAATTTATTCTAGAAATATTGGATGCATTGCAATTTTCATCATTCTGTAGTTATGCAGCCACCGCATAGAATAAAATTATATTTAAACAGAATCAAAGAAAAAAGTTACAATAAGAAATAAGATATATTCTGTTGCATTTATTAATCAATTTATAATACAAAAGATCAGAAAATTTGAAATTTTTTAGGCTTTTAAGTAGTAGTATCCTAAATGCAATTTTTGTTTGCAATTTATTCTTTCCATTATTTAATCTTAAAAGTTAATACATTAATAATGCTTTTAAGGATTAAAGTAATGCATTTTTTTATTATTATTCCTTTCAGTTTTATGAATTACCTGAAACTTTGAAATCCATAAAAAACAGAGAAATTTCTGCAAATCAACAACTTGGCATTTTCCACTACTCCTTGGAGGAGCTACTAATTTAAACATGTAATTGATTTTTAAAAATACTTATTTATTATATAAAAATTTAATTAATTTTTGCTATTTTTGTTAGCTATATATATATATATATATATTTCTATTTTAATTAAATTATTTACAAAAAAAAAACTTGTACATGTATGATAGTCTATGAATCTCTTTGCAGATATTAAATTTCATTTTGTTAACATTATATATACATAAAAAAAGATCAAAAACCAATCATTTTAAATAATAAAGATATAAAATTTTGAAAGCCTTTAAAAAACATATATGTATTTTTGAAAGTGGTACTTACATTTGGGTAGTTTTGTGTAACGATTTTAATGTTAAATGTAAATTTAATTAAATAAGCAGCACACTAATATAAACTTTGCTCATCTAACAAAACATTAATGTACCACTTATAATAATAATGCACTCCTGGCAAGAAATAATGTGTAAATTTAAGAGACTATTAAACGCAAAACACTTTAAATTGCCATTGTCATAAAGAATAACATTATCTTTCTGATCTAACTTCGAGTGCTGCTGCTGCTGATGCTGCTACTGCTTCTGCTGTTGTACTTAAGAGAGAAAAACATATTTACTCATGATAAATGTTACTTTGATATGTCACATCAAATTAAACAAGATTATTTTATTTTTTTTCCCAGCTGAAAACAACCCAATTCTTTAAGCACAGAATATTAATCTAAATTATGAAACCAGCCATTACTACTGCTGCTGCTAGCATTGTATATTATCCATTCTGTGCTACAAAAATGATGCTTTTTTTTTAATTAATTCATTCGATTAAAACTCTTAACCAGTTCTGATTAAAATATCTTAGTAATAAAGGTTTTAATGTCGGCTAGCTTTTCTATTTTATCGATTTTCGCTTTCTAAACAGTGTTAGTTGTCAACCAGCTAATCATTTAATCAATGATTAAGAGAATTCAAAATCAGAGAAGTGGTAGGAGTTGCGACACACGCATCTGCAAGTTCATTCCGTGGAAAGTTTATTTCGAGAGTGCATTTGGGACGGTTCGAAAGACATCTAAAAGCAGACAGAATCCTTAGCTAACACAATTAAGTCGGCAGATAGCGGCTCCACTCATTAAACCACGTAGCTTTATATCCCGTCCTGGATGTTTTAAGAGCCGTCACAATGATCTACTGCCTTTCTGTTCTGCACCGAAGGTATTTCGGGCATAACTACAGGAGAGTCATAAAAGAGACTTTAACTAATTTCATGTAGATAGCTTAGTTGCAAACTATATATATCGAGAAAATCGAAAACATTATCTTATACATAGCCATCTCGTTTTGAGTTTTCACATATTTAAGATATTCTGTATGCAATCGATGGCAGAAACATACCTAAATTGTAACTGTTAAAATGCATGCCTAAGTCCAAGAAGATATTTTTTACTTTCTTAGTCTTCTGCTCCTTCTGGGCAATAAAATAACGTCACGGATAAATTCGATTAAACGAGCAGAATTGCACGATGAAATCTAATTTAATTTCTACATATTTCCGTATTGCATTAATGAAGCATAATTTCGGAAAAGCTAGAGAGTTGTTTCCGCGTGTTCTACGTGATGTTTGACAATGGAACCATTCAAATATCGTCCATTTATTCTGGTGGTAAGAGCCGAGACGTTATCCAGATATAAATCAACAAATGAACGTCGACGAAAGATAAAATCGATCAAAAATAAGAGACAATGCCGCAATTAATCTATTCCTCTCCAAAAATTCGAAGATTTTTATATAACTTTCGATTCCAACGTTTCTGCCTCCAAATCTGGTAGAAATTTTTGGTTTTTAGTTTTTCACAAAACGGTAGGAGGAGGGAGAAAAAAGTAAAGAAGATTATGTTAATTGGTTTTTATTAGCGAATTTTTTATTTTTCGTCCTCCTCGGCTGGATTTTTTTGAAACATCAAATCTAACGGATGGTGCAAGGTTTCTTAGGGTGGAAAATTACATTTTTCTAATTTACGTCCATCTCGGCTGATTTCTCCTCTCTTAATGAACCTGGCAATCGGTTGTTACTCTTTCTTTTTTTTTCCATTTTTTTTATTTTCATTCATTCTTTAGACCATATTTTAAGAGGGGATTTTTTTTACATATACACGTATATATATATATTATATATAATTTTTTTAGCACAATCCGTCCGAATAAAGTGCGTCTAGCAGTTGCAGTGGACGTTCATTAAGAATTCACCATCAAGCAAAGGCAGCAGTACCATTCGTTATTATAACTTAGCAACATCGTCGACGAAATCAAATTTACTCGCCCAGTAAATTAGCCACAAATTACATTTGTTCGGATGTGAGCGGTGTAATATTCATTTTAATTCCCTCCTTTTCCTTCGAAATGTCGCCGAATTGATGGTCATTTTTGCTCTTTTTATTCATCCAGTTCTTATCTTTGTTTTGACTAAAACAGTCAGTCGTTATTGCCTGTTAACTCTCCTAACCAAGTCTAAATTAACTGTTTCATTAAAGGTGCCAACTACTTCATTGTAAATATTTAAAACTACGAAAGTTTTGCCTCGCAACAGTCGGCAGGGAAAAAGCGATGTTAGATGATGATGCTGCTCCTCTTAAAATATTATTAAATTATTTAAAAAATAAAAAAATAACGAGAGTAAAGTTTAACGACGTGCAGTGTTGTTATAATGGCTGGCACGGATTTATTCCAGATGAACTTGACTAATTTACGACTGGATAAAATCTACACGATAAGCTTGTAACTTATAATAATTTTTAGTAGCCCACTGTTTACAGTATGAATGTTTTATATTAATTAAAAAGGATTTGCCGTGTATATATATAAGCACACGCCTGCATGGAAAACTTTGCATATTTTGTCTAGGGATGATCTAGTTGCAACTATTTTCGGTGTTGACTCAGAATATTTAAACAGTTTGCATTAATAATCTATGCGTTCGGTTGAACCTTGGTAACATATTTATGGATAATGTAAAATATTGAAGCAGCTACACGTTAAACATACATGCTTGCTATATAGTGAAGAAAAAACTGTGTACGCATTTATCATGCATAATAAACTTCCATTCCAATGTTTTATGCTGGTAACTCTAGATTTTCGTTTCCTGCACCGGTATAAATTTGCGATTACGTTTTATCCATTTAATCTCGGATAATTTAACGAATTATCGATTTTTTTATCACTCCGCACTTATCGCAGCCAGAACCAGGTATGCATTTATACGCCTTAATTTTAATTCCTGCAACTGTTTTCGCTATTGTAGCAGTTAGAAGGGACGAAATTCTTGCGATTTACTGAATGGCGTAATTTTTAAAATTTTTTAAATAAAAAAAATTTCGCGTAATTTACCATGCTCGTTTTAATGAGGATTGTGTGTGTTTTTCTTTTTATTTTTTTTTTTAGATATGGCTGTCCACGGAGGATTATCGCCCATCGTTCGGTTGTATATCTATGGTATACACGGTTACGTCACGGAAGTGATGTTCACCGCAGCGTGGGAGTTTGTGGTGAACACCAATTGGAAATTTCCAGGATGCACCAGCGTATGGTCACTGTTCATATACGCCCTGTGCGGTTTCGTCATCGAGCAGATGTACCTCAGACTCGAAAGAAGAATGCACATTTTACTACGTGGGATCGTATACCTACTGTGGACATACCTATGGGAATTCACTACTGGTTACGTCTTGCGTTACTTCAATGCGTGCCCGTGGGACTATACCCCATTCGATTTCGATCTGGTGGGACTGATCACACTGGAATACGCTCCTCTCTGGTACGCTGCCACCCTGGTACAGGAACAGTTGCTGACAAAGAACATACTCTTGCTACAGTGGGGCACAACAGCCCGAAGCAGGGACTCATGTCGCGGTTGTAACTCGTTTAACAAAATGTCGAACGGTATCCGTCGATTGAAGAGATTGGATTGAAAGTACAGTTTTTCTTCTTTATTATTTTGTTTTTTTTTTAGAAGGGATCACTTATAAATGTTTATCTAGTATTCTGTGAATTACGGTGTTTGACTCTCGAAAACCAAATAATAATAATTTTTTTTCTTCGGATAAACTAGCGTTTTGTGTGTTAGGATCTACAAAAACAAAACTTTCAAAATTTCTCCATCTAGTTTGCAAAGGGAATAATAATAATAATAATAATTATTATTATGATAATATACACTTTATTCGTTCTATAAACGTTATTGTTGTTGTTATTACTACTACTATTTTAAGGGTGAGCACTTTACGGGTACGAAACATCCCCGATTCTGCATTGTCGAAACGTAACAATAGGTAAAAATTCAGTAGATTAATAGGTTTGAAACTACTGGGATTCTATAGGAAAAAGTAACTGCCACGTCATCAGTTTATTCCGTCTTCTTTCTGGAAGTAACTGTAGTGCCAATCAGCCTCCTCAGATTCACATTAGGAGCGTGAATGCGGCAATAACTCAAACAATTTCGATTCGAATAACAACTTCCAGAAGCATGCCAATGGCCCAAACGAATATCGAGAATTCCCAGAAACAACTATATAAATGACCAAAAATTTACTCTTTTTTTTTTGTTACTTTAATGTTACCAAACTCCTTTTTTGTGTGTGTAATTTATTCAGTTTTAATTATTGTTGTTGATTATTTTGTTACATGATTTTTCAATGGGGAAAGTATATTATATATCAGCAATGAAATTACTCATAAAAAATTAAATCGTACTGGTAATTTTATCGATTAATGCAGAGACACACACACACTAAGAAACCAATATAACACGTAGAGTTATAAAAATCTAGAATATAGAACAATGGAGATCAGAAAGATAATTTACATAGATTTGTTTATTCTTCTTGTTAACATCTGTATATGTGTGTGTGGATTTTTTTTTAAACATAGAACTGAGAGAAGAGTTGGAATCTGTAAAATTTTAATTGTACACAATAAATCATTTCTATGAATTAAAAAATTATAAATATATACATATATATGATCGGTATGGGATCAAATTTAATAGTTTATTAACGAATTAGAAGTGTGTTCATGGAGGTGGTGAAGTTTTCAACTTGTTAAAAAAAAATTATGGAAAAAAAAAAAATATATTGTAACGATTTAGAAAAATAAAAAAAAAAAAGATTTTAAACCTAGAAAAGTTTTAAAAAAAAAAAAAAAAAAAAGATTTTAAACCTAGAAAAGTTTTAACTGCCTCTTTATTAATGTAAGAATTTAATATATGTTTGCGCACACAGATATCACCAAAAAATGAGTGGAGAAGGAAGAAAATTATTAAAAAAAAAAAAGAAGACATCGTAGATTTAACAAGTCGACGTGTCCCATTAAGGATAATGCTTTAGCTTAAGGGAAATGATGTTCCCAAGAGGGAATAGTAATATTCATCGATCACTACTGTTTTGGAAAGAATATCAGCAGTGACGGATTCAGATATCCTAAATTGAAAGTATCCTCTAGGCACAAATAGAAAATAACCTTTTTTAATGTGAGAGTTTGTGTGCGTATACGTATATAAATGCGGAAAAAAATTATTGCACCGAGAAAACTAATGATGTCTTTAAGACGTTACACATAACGTATAGCTGTACAACGTATACACTCGTGCATTCCTGAAGAAGTAATATAGAAATTATATTGATTAAGTCGAAGTACTAGGAGAGCATATTGCGTTTAAAACATGCGACCGAACGAAATTATAGGGTTTAGAAAACTGCCTCGGATAGGAATGTTTGTAACTTAGTCCCCAAGCTAGGTATGTAAGGTTGAAAACACCTAAGCATAATTGAAGGTTGAGATACTAAACATTACTCTGCCGAGTTTGAGATTGTATAAACGATTGTCATTTCTTTATCGTTCTTTTTTTTTTCTTCTTCTTCTTCTTCCCTGTGGCGTAAATTTTTACAAAAGATAAAGAGAATTATCGGTTTTAAAATCCGTAACAGAATTGATTATCATATTTGCTTTTAAAATTTACAAATTCTACACACCGTGCCTGCTTTCAACAATTAAGCGCTTGTCTTCTACGTAATTTGTGTTTAAAATTTAGTTATCAAATTTTAAACAGCAAGTTTAACTAGAGCAGAAATGTATTAAATTTATAATTTTAATATATGGATGCTATAGATAACAGAATGAATAATCTGTTCATTTTTATCCATTCTCTAGAGAAATTTTCACTTTAAAATATGATTAAACGCTTCATTTGCATTAATTTATAGTCGCCAAGATGCTTAATTCAGTTTGAATGGCTGGAAGTCGTTAGATGACATATTAGAGGATATCTGAATTGCTTTATGCACTCTCTCTTGCTCTCGAAAGCTTATAATCGATAACTGTTAACAGATTTCCCATTCATATTCTTAACAGTTTTGAAAATTTGTTTGCGTAATCTGTACAATTCAGATCCCCCTCCCGAAAATTGGATTGTGTTTTAGATACCGTCATTAAGAAATTTTCAACATCCAAATCTCTCTCTATCCATTCGTCATACTTATCAGATTTACTCCGTTTTTCGTCATTAATATTTTTCGAATTGCTGGAAGAATATCAACTTTTTTCTTTCTTCTTCCCTCCCCATCTTTGTATACCATTCTCGTTCTTAATTTTCTATCCGAACGTGGGTGATTGTTTTTTACGATGCAGGTAAACAAACTTTAAAGAGTTTATTGCGGATTTGTCGATAAAACTGTAACGTTTCTTTGATCATATAAAAAAAGTAGCATCACTATACTATAATTTTTTTTTATTATAAATATCCTTAAGGTACTTGTAACTGCTATGATTTTAATGACATTTTCCCTCTCCTCTCTTCCTAAGCTCCCGAAGAGTAATGTCTTCTTATAAATAAAAATATCGTCCTTCATTTTACGTTAGAGAATTAATCTAATCAGAAATTCTTCCTCCTAACTTTTTACTTATTATACTCCACGTAACGTAAAAAAAAAAATTTGAATGAAAGATCGTTTTCATTCACGTTTTTAATATACAAATTACGAGTGGAAATTGAACAAAATAGTATTTTACGTCACCGGAAATGACGAATGAATTATTACTATTACGAAAAATAGTAGTAATTCTTTCTCTGTTTCATTTTTTTAAGAATTAATTGTGATGTAACGTATATGACAGAATAATAATTCAGCAAAAATTCGGGACAGCTATGCCGAATTCATTATACAGAAAATTTATTCGAATAATAATTTTTGACGTCTCTGTAGAGGACGTAGTAAGAGAACTTGCATTTATTGATTCCTATTAAACTCGCCTTTATTTATAGACTTTTTCTGTTTATTATTAGACTAACAATAAAGTAGCTTCGAAAAATTTTAATACCGTATCTCGAGAGAGAGAGAGTAATTTTAAAATTTATATATATATAGTTGTATGCGTAGATACGTACTAACTTTATATATAACATATACGTATATATATATATACAATAATAACGTGAACTTCTGCTTGAATACAAGCAGCTACAAATATTTACCCTGTGTAAACTTTAAAGCAAAAGAACTTTTAAGCCATTCGTTCAGTTGACGTTAGTTCTTACTTGTGTGCTGTTGAATCTAATTATACTTTTCTATTGCAGTAACTATTGAGTTTATTTTCTCTCGATGGTATCTCTGTATTTTTTTCAGCGATTCGTCGGTATAAATCGAATAACGGTTAGTAGTTTTCGGACAATCTAACTCGTCTTACATTTTTATGACATTAAATTACTCGGGAGAATCGAATCTTAACGTGTTTTCATTATATTTCTTCGTAACGTTTACGTTAAACTGATAAAGATGCAAGCGCTCTTCTCGTTCAAAATGGATGCCAACATAGAAAATTGTTTTAATCATTTGTCATATAATTTTATAAGATGTTTAGGTTTCTGTGTAAATGTTAAACATCGGCTATTTTCCATGCTTCTGAAGGTTTTCAAACGATTTGTATTGTATTGTAGGAAAAGGGGCTTTACACAGCATTGCGAACACCATTGGACTATTGTGCACCTCAACGGGATCATCTCATAAGAAGTCACGTCTCAATCACGAAAGACAGTATCTTATTCAATGGGATTGTTAAAAAGATCTTCATAGCATTGCGAACACCATTGGACTATTGTGCACCTGAACGGGATCATCTCATAAGGAGTCACGTCTCAATCACGAAAGACAGTATCTTATTCAATGGGATTGTTAAAAAGATCTTCCGATTCAGGAAAATGCAGCCAAAAAAGATCATACCTTAGCACTGAAAGGGCCATTCATTTACACAAAATATGAGTTTCGTCTCTTTCACATCTACAATTGGGACTGTCAGCAATCCCAATTAAGTTAGGATGCCTTCTAAGATGACAGTGCTCTGTAAGGAGCCTGTGATAATCCTATCTTCATTTTTTATGCAATGCAAACAACTCTTTAGTTCTCTATAAAGAAGGACCTAAAATAAGAATTTTTGCTTGACTTAATCCAGGAGTAGACCTCCAGTGATGAGATGCCGAGCTACCAACCAGTCCCTAACAACCTGCCCAAATATATCTGGTTCAGGTCCAATAAAGGAACGAAAAGCTCCTTTCTTAGCCAGCCTATCAGCAGCTTCATTGCCCTCAATCCCTTTGTGTCCTGTACAAGTTGTACCTTATTCCTGGTATCCAGTTCCTCAATGATAATTCTATACAAGCTTAGAAGTAAAGCGAGAAGTTAGTCAAGCTGCATTAAAAGCACTTGATATCTTTTTTAAACGATAGTCTGCTTTTTCAGTTCCTCAATGATAATTTTATACAAGCTTAGAAGTTAGTCAAGCTGCATTAAAAGCACTTGATATCTTTTTTAAACGATAGTCTGCTTGATCTTTAGAAGAAATTTGGTTTTTTGCTGCTTCAGTAGTTTTATCTTCATCAACATGTGTTGCTTTAGAAAGTTTCTATTTATGATTACTGTTATTAGTTTCTTAAGAAAGCTTTCTCAGCATCTTACTATTTAATCACGTCTTTCTCTTCTATAGACGACAGCAAAGTCGGATGCAATGTAATTCCTGTTTTCGGCCAATCTCTAACCAGATAAACTTTTTGAAAAGTCCGTTCCTTAGAAGAATTTTAACCTATGAAATTCATTCGAGTTCAAAACTTAAAGATAAATATCAGCAGAAATTGCCAAAATCTTGATAATCGCACCGAGTTAATAAAAAAAAAAGAGAAGAAAAAGAAAAAATTGGAGCGAATTTTACTCATAAACTTTAATTAGATATCACATTATGATCGATCTGGCCTCGAAAGATTAATCATAATTCATAATCCAAAATTTAACTAATTAATCATTTCTGGCCTGCACTTTAACGAAGATTAGCATTAAAAATCATTGGTTTTTCGATATTTCTTCGATTACTTATTCCTCTTCACTCTCTCTCTCTCTAAGAAGAAGAATTTTTTTTAATAAAATCGTTCCGTTTCTGTGTTATTGGACGATTACAGAAGATAAAAAAGAGAAAATTCCAATAATAAAAGTGTAATTAATTATTCAGATACTCGAAAATTAAGCACTAAAGGTTCAAAAGTTATAATAATCCTCGCGCATATATGTATATATAAAAGTTGGAAGAGAGTGAGAGAAAGAGAAGATAACACGTTAATTCATCATCAAAATCCCCGAGTTTACATAGCAAATTAAATGTGAAAATTCAAAACTGGTTACAATTAATTTCAAACTTTAGAAAATTTAATTAAAACATCCTCAACTGAACATAATGAACGGTAACATTCTATTTACACACATCGTTAGTTTCAAAGATGTAAACCCCCGAAAGAAATTGGTTTTCGGAATAAAGAGTCACAAATAGTTACAAAGCTCTATTTACTTTACAGGACAAAATTAAACAACAATCCTGCACAACTCTCTCTCTCTCTTGCTCTCTTCCTCTTCATCTTTGTTCTTTACATCTCTGTTTGACCGGTAGATATACAAGCAAACTAGTCTATAAGTTCTTAAAAATTTTTAATCGTGATAATTAATCGTTTTGTCACGTTTGACAACGATTTCAATTGCATTAATTATCTGGAAACGTTGATTAAAATAACGTTTACGCCAATAAATTTAATGGCGTAGAATAGAAATGATAGCTTTTAAATTAAATTGCTTTATTAACTGCGTGATGTGATGCTAGTCGATATTTTTGGCGGTTTTGAAAGCGTCGTTTTCTGCCTTTTTAAATGCCAAAACGTTTACGGCAGTGCGAGGACAGCAGCAGCAGCTTAAATGACAGCCAGTCCAGTGTGTAAACAACCAAAAGTTTATAGATAACTTAGAAGAAAAATTAAAAATAAATAAGAACCGCTTTAATAAACGTGCGAAGTATTATTATTTTTTTGGGGGGGATTTTTACTGTAAATAATAATTTAAAAGTTCGGTAGATGCGTCACCGTACTTTAATCCGACTATTTTATTTTTTTGGAGGGAATTTTTACTGTAAATAATAATTTAAAAGTTCGGTAGATGCGTCACCGTACTTTAATCCGACTTTGAAAGAGACAATATGGCTGCTACAGGATTTTTAAATTAAAATATTGTTAAATTTCTAAATTAATAAAATAATTTTACTCGATACTGTTTTTTTTTTATGTACGTGTGCAGTGTTAATATTAATAAAACCGGCGTTAACAGATGTTAACTCTCCGACTGTTTAATGCTGTTAACGCTTATCGTCTTCTCATCTTTATTTCTTTTCCACTAGCCGGTCGAAAGGTGGCGCGCCTGCGCTCACGTGATCGACGCTAACCAATTCTGTTTTACGATCGGTAGCCATGGTTACAGTTGCCCGTTGTAATTAACGAGATGGTAACTAGGCAATTCGCACGCGCCCTTTTAGTTGCGTCACGTTGAGCGGAACAGGAAATGAAATTCGGCATGCGCAGTGCGACACTGCGCACGCTCACGTGACACGAAATTTAAAAATATCATTTTTCAAACGTACTTTTTTAATCGCGTAATGCGCGCGGATGATTATTTAATTTTCTTTCGCGATTAATAATTCAATCCGATGATCGATGATCGATCTTTTTTTTTCTTCGAAGTATATTTATATAGATCTAAATATAATAATCCGATTAAAATATTATAACAGATCAGTATGGTAACTTAGAAAAAAAAAAAAATTGCACAGAGAGAGAGGGAAAGTTTATCCAATAATTAATATTGATGAATAATGAATCAGTCAAACGATTGGATTTTTACCGCGTTTCGATTAAAAAAGAAATTGCTCTGGAGCTAGAAGAAGAAAAAAAGAAAAAATTAATAACTCCCGAGGAAATGCCTGTAAAAGATCGCAGTTATTAAAATAACCAATAATCTACTCCTCCCGGAGTTAATCATCATCGGATGCAGAAAATCGATCTCTCGCTCTTGTGTCACGTGATCCGGGTGGATCTTTTGTTTTCCGAAACTAGCTTTTTAATAAACCCTCTCTCTCTGGAAACTTTTAAAGCTTTAATTATCACCATTAATTATCAGGGACGGCGTACAAGAAGATAAATCCCGTTTTGTATCGTTCTATTTTTGTAAATTATATACATCCACAGCCGACTTTTCGCAATGACTGATTCTTAAAAGACGTTTGTAGCAATTAGATTTTATTTATTTTTTTTTTTTTTTTACGCGATACAAACGTTTAATTCAGAAATCATTTTCTTTTCTTTTTTTTATTTTTGCTTCCTAGATCCTATAAATTTCGACGTTACAAGGACGCAGCGCACTTGTCTAAAACCGTAATGGATGACCGAGTACCTTCCTCCTCCCGTTACTATGGGAACCGGACGAGGTGTCGCGAAACGTTTGACCTTCGAGATATTAACTACGCATACACGCATACCAGCGACCCCCCCTCGAGTCGGTAGAAATCACGTGGTAGACCAAATTTTTAGGAATCGGTATAATTTATTAACCATACCTCATAAGTTCTATCCAGTTCAGTTGTCTCCTCCCAATGAGTTTGGAAGGAGTCATTGATCTGCCACATATCTAATCGTATCGATGACAAATGATGTAGGACGAGATGCTGTAATTACTGTGATAGAATGCCAAGTAAAATGTTGTCAGGAGATAAATATTCCGAGAATATAAATAAATGTCCTATTTTTCCTCTTCTATGTAGTCTCTTAAAAAGTGAAATTTTAAAAGCTAAAAACTCGTAAAAATACAAACCCGAGTTGTAAATGTACCAAATTAAAATTTCGGGATGCTAAATCGAGTATTATTTAATCTAAAATCGAAATTATTGTTAATGTCAATTGCGAAATTGAACGTTGTTAGTCGAACAACGATTTCGATTTCATTCATTAAATTAACAGCGCTAAATTTTGCATCTGAAATTAACAATGACTTCTATTTCATTCATTAATTTCAAATGCGAAATTGAGAATTGTTAGTTTAATGAATGAAATTGATATTGTTAATTTTAAGTGTGAAACTGAATTTTTTTTTTTAATTTCACATTCATTAAACTAAAATGTTCAGTTTTGCGTTTGAAATTGACAATAATTTCTATTTCATTCATCAAACTAACAGCGCTCAATTTCGTTTTGAAATTGATGATGATTTCGATTTCATTCGTTTAGCTAATAATGATCAATTTCGCAATTAAAATTAACAAGTGTTTCGATTTCATTCGTTTAGCTAATAATGCTCAATTTCTCAAATGAGAATTGTTAGTTTAATGAATGAAATTGAGATTGTTAATTTTAAGTGTGAAACTGAATTTTTTTTTTAATTTCACTTTCATTAAACTAAAATGTTCAGTTTTGCGTTTGAAATTGACAATAATTTCTATTTCATTTTTTCGGAACGTATCTTTACGCCGATTATGGCGGCAGTCGGCGCAAAGATACGCTTTGATGGATCGCTTCACGCCGCGTTTCTCTCTTCCGCGTCATGAATGAATTCCGAATTTGATTGTTGATTAATCGTTTACATTTGAATTATACCTCTTAATAATCGACAGATCGAACTATCTATCGATACTATCTTTATTTATAAAGTTTGGTTCCTTTTCGTTTTTACCCGGTTGGCAAGCTCCCCTTGTTAGATAAACTATTATTTAATCATAAACTGTTGATTTTTTTTACCTTTATTTAATTTCATTATTATCAAATTTTGGTTTTAGAAAACAGAACTTCTGTTTTTAATAGTAAATCTATGGGAAATTGATTCTTGATTTATGAATTCCTACTTTATGAACAGCACACTCTAAGAATGAATTAACTCCTAAAATTGAGAACTACCTACATTAAATAACTTGATTTGCTTACAATTATTTGAATTTGTTATATAATTGTGAAGTAAAAATTTTTTATATATTCTGACAAAGGAAATATTTACCAAAAATGGATCAATTTAAAATAAATTGAAAAATATTATTAAAAAATTTACTTGTTAAGGAATAGTTTTATAAAGATTTAATTGTCTTGAGTTTATCAACTGTGTGTTAATCTCGCACAGTTTTTTCTAGCAAAAGAAGTTACATCAATAATAAATCTTTTTACATATTTAAGTTTGTATTTTCATAATAAATGCATAAACTTTTATAAAACTTACCAATAAAAATTGCTTCTCACATTATTGAAATTAACTGTACTTTATTAAATTATCATATTATATTGATATTGTTCTTTTAAATTAATGAGTTAACCTATAATGTGTTGTTATGTATAATAATCAAATAATCACAATTTTATTTGTTAGATGGTGAAAAAGATGTACTTAATCCTGAAAAAATTAACACAAGAATGCATAAAGTTTGCTTTGGTTTAAATATGAAATATGTAGATATTGTAAGTATTTTATTTTTATATACTGTATAAAAAATAAAAATTATTAAAATCAGTATTTCAAATAGAAATATTTAAATTTAAAACTGATTAATAACAAATTAAGGCTTATACAATAAAGTACAATTAAAAATTAAAGGATCATTTATTTATTTCATTATTGATTTTTTCTTTATCAAATCAGTTTAATATAATAAATGATTTTTTATTTTGTTAATCTATTTTAAAAACAATTTCCATTTTAATGAAGTATTTTTATGCACTGATAAAATTTTCTATAAAAATAAATTTTTTAATAGTTCAGCAATAATCATTTATGTTTATTATATTTTTAGTCATCTATTACAAATAAAGTAGTTGAAGGTCTACATCCTGGCATTAAGACATTCGAGATTGATAATTTAGTTGCAGAAACTGCTGCAACTATGACAACTAAACATCCTGATTATGCTGTACTTGCAGCTAGAATTGCTGTTTCTAATATTCATAAAGAAACTAAATCAGTTTTCAGTGGTAAGCAATTAAAAATTATTGATATCTTAATCATTTGTAAAATATTTTTTTTTTTAATGTCATTTCATGGAATACAAATAAGCTAACAAAAAAAAAAAAAAAAAGCAGCATAAACTAAATATAAATGTTTTTCTAAAAAAAAAAAAAAAAAAAGAAATGCAGCATGAACTAAATATAAATGTTTTTCTATTGAAAAGTTTCATGCTGATCTTAGAAATTATTTTTTAAAAATAGTTCTGTAATTAAATATTAGTTTATTTTTGTCTTTTATGTTCTTTCAATCCAAAAATTTAAATAATATAAGATCTTTAGGAATAACATTTATTTACTAAGAAACATTTTCAATTATAGTTTTCATCATCATATTTAGTTTATCACTAAAAACGCAATCACATTGCAGAGAAAAAGAATTTATAAAGTTCATTTTTTATAGAATATGATTTAGAATTTAATTGAATATAATTTATAATAATAATATAGATACACACACACACCAAAATGATGTTTTGTATAAATGATAACTATATAGCACAAATTAGATATCGGCTGTGATTAGAATTCCTGAAACTACAAATGCATACGCACACACACGCAAACTTCACTTTATGGCATTCTAACATGACACTTCTCAATTATATTCAATGTTTTCATTTTATATATCAAAAATTTTTTATAAAATTATACTTAGAATATAAAACATAAATTAACACATAGATGAGCCTGGCTTGGAGCCATCCTAAAAAACTGAAAGTGTAAGATCCAGAATTGAACCTGGATCCTCCAAGGTGGTATGTGAATTCTTTAAAATGCAGCTATCTGACGAATTTTTTGAGCCTAACACACATACTGTTGTATGCTTAATAAGTAATAGTGTGAATATGTTTCTAAGCTTTTATATGCATTAGTAAAAGAAAAAAAGTCAATGATTTGCTTTACAATAGTGGTCTAAAATGTAACAGCTATAATAAGAGATATACCTGTACATACACTATCTAGAATATATAATTTATATATCCAAAATTGTCTTTTATATTTATTTATTAATTTTAAAATTTTCAGAAGTGATTGATGATTTATATAAAATGGTTAATGAGAAGACAGGAAAATTATCCTCAATTATAGCTGATGAGGATTATATTATTATTATGAAGAATGCTGAGGTATTTACTTTTTAATTTTATACATTATAGTGTAAAAGATATGACACACAATAAAGTAATAAAAATCTGTTTATATAATTGGTTGTTTTCTGAATGATTTTTTTTATATTCCATAATGAATTTTTTCTTAAAATCTTTCAAATACCTTATGAAAATTAATAATTGGAATCATTATATAAAGATACATAAATTTTTTTTTAATCAGCATTGATAAATCTTCAGTTAATTTTAATTAACTCATGTAGAAATATATAACAATTTTTATTGTTAAGTTTTCAGAATAGAAGCCAAATATATTTAAAAATATAGTTGTTAAAAGAATTTCACTTGCTAGTAGTTTCTATTATTTATGCTATTTATTTATTTATTTTTTAAAATTTGAAAAGTCTTTAAACAGAACAAAGTTAGGAAAAAGTTGTTATACTGTCCAGGTAATTTAAGTTAAATTGAAGAAATTTAAAATTTAAGTTATGATTCATTAAGGAGCTTTTTGATTGTTTTACAATCATTTAAAATTGATGCCCCGTAAGATGATAAACCAAATAATTATTTTTTATTTCCATTATGATTTATTGTACTATGATGATGTGTTTGTTTGATTGTAATCCAATATCTGTTTTTATATAAATCAAAAAAAAAAAGAAGAAAAGATAGGATTTTAGGTATTTAAAACATTAAATGTTAGATCTGTATTTAATTATACTTATAATTAAAAAATAAAAAAGTATAATTAAAAAGCTAATTTTGTTTCATTCTGTTTTTAGCATATACTGATATTCAGAAATGCAAATCCAATGTATTGTATAAATGACAAATAATCATTGGATATTTAATAATTGATCATAACAATCAGGAATTACACAAAACTGATCAGAAATATTGGAATATACCGTGTTTGTATTTGACTTAACAATCTGTAATACTGTGCTTCTATCAAATATATTGTATATTTTGGTAAATTATGGAGACATTATACAAAAGCATTCAAAAATAATATAAGATTATCATTATTGATGTATGCTGTTATATAATGATATCAATTATTATAAATAAGATATAGTGCTTGTATTAATAAATTTTGTTAATTAAATAAATTTAATCAAATTTTATTTTTAAATATTTTCAGAAATTGAATTCTGTCATTAATTATGATTTGGATTATGGTTACAATTATTTTGGTTTTAAGGTAAGTCACTTTTAAATATAATCTTATATTTACTTAATTCTTTGACTGACAGAAACATGTTAAGTGTAAAATTTATTAATTTTTTTAGAAAATGGCAATAATATATCTAAACAGATAAAATTCTAGATTTTTATTGAAGAATGTGCCAGATGTACATTTGATTCCAAAACTGTTCATCTAGGCAGATGATGTTCAGCTTCCTTACAATACTTACAAAATAATGAGATTAATCAGTTCAGGTGCAAATTCAAATCATCTGAGCTTTAGACTATTCTGTTTATTTTATCTAAGCAACAGACTTAGGAAGGCTTAATGACAGTGTTCAATCATTTTGTCTGAAAATTGATTTTGAGCATTTATTAGGAAAATTTAGATTTATTATTTACAAATTAATCTATGTTGTTATGAATTTAAACAAAATGCAACATTATATGGTCTTAACTATATAGATAATTAAGAGATAAGTTGTCAAAGTTCTCGCAATAACATAATGGCAACTTAGTAACTACATCCCTTGGGTGACTACACCAAGTATTTTATTTTATTGTTTTCAGTTCATAAGAATGTAACATTTGTATTAATATTTTTAAAATTTAATATTTATAAAATAAATATTAAATCCGATGTTGTTTTGGATACATTAAGTATCTCAGCAAGCTCCCTGTTGTTAATCAAGGATTACTTTCAAGCTGTGCGGAAATGTCATTGTCAAGGATGACCGAAGGTCGTCCTGAACGTGGCTCATCTTCCAGGCTTAAATTTCCTTCTCGAAATTTTTTAAACCACTTTTGACGGGTATGTACAGATGATGCATCATCTCTGTAAACTTCACATATATTTTTTGTTGCATCAATTACAGAAAGCCCTTTTTTAAACTCATATAACATTACGTTGCGCAAATGTATTCTATCGACACTCATGGCGAAAACGAAACTAACAATAGTTTGTCGTCTTTATTCCTGATAAACATAAATTTTTATGATGTTTAGTGTCATCTTTCAAGGTCACAACTAAACTAAATAATAACTTGCATGTTTTCAGTACTCTAGCCACCAATTAACAACTAAAAAAAATGCATGAACTTTCTGGACAACCCAATAAATAAAAAAGAATATAGAATTCAAGGAAGCATGTTAGATTCTAATTATAATAACTGCTGATGATGACTTGATAAAGCTGAATCACTCTAGTTAATAATTTGTATCTAAAAATTATTAAACATTTCTGCCTAGAAAGACTGAGCTTGTGTGTATATGTTTATAAAAAGGAATATTTTTAATTTCTTTATGAAGTATAATATCTGTTATTAATAAATCTTACATTTTGAATTCTCTTTTTCTTGGAGATATATTCAAATTAGTTTGAACTTTTTGATAATTTGAATCAGCTTTTTCTCATTCATTTCAAAGTAATACTGCATTTAAAATGATAGTGATAAGTTATTTGTACATTTCTGAAATTAATGAAATCAATTTTAATTAGGAATTGACTAAAAAAAATTAAGAAAAGAAATATCAAAAGTGATTAATTTGTCTTTATTTTTTATCTTTGGTGGAAATCTATAAATAATAGGATTTATTTCTCTTTCAAAGATATTTTAATAAAATATATAATAATAATAAATTTCAGATGAATCTAATATTTATGTTTCTGTATACTTCTAACTTTAAAATATTTTCTGAATATATAACATGACTTGTAATTTTAGTAATATAGCATTTAAAATATTTGAAGGATAATGCTCAACTATTCTAACTTCTAGGTAACCATAGCTCTTTAGTTCACTCCCTTGTCAAAGTATGTTTTTGTTCAGATAACTAATTGAGAATTACAGTTTAACTGTTAATTCAAAAATGGTGCTGACATTAATAAAAATTATTCGAGAATAATAAAATTGTTTATTTTAAAAGACTTAATTTGGCAGAATCAAGTTTATTTGAAATATAAAAATACTCTTGAAATGCAGGGAGTGGTTTATTATTAAAATTGTAGCTTTATCCAATCATTTATAAGTTGTAGTAATTGTGATTTTATATTATATATTTTTGTAATTGTTTTTATTTGGGAATAGTCACTATAGTTGTGAAAGAATAAATACAAAAATAGCCAATAAAAAACTTTTGTTAAACTAAACACTGCCTACTTATAAATTAATTAATTAATGATGTTGCAAAAACAATTTTATTTATTTTTATACAAAAATCACTATTTATAAAATTTTTCAATCACTGTAATATATTTTATTCTCAATAATTAGAAATTAATCAGCTTTTGATTTGCAATTTGTAATTAATATTATAAATTTTAATTAAAAGTTTCTTTTAATGATAAATGCTTTTAAATTTTCAGAAATTGAAATGCCAACATTACTAATACTGAGTAAAATGGAACTAAACGGATTAGGATTTGATCCCGTAAAGGCAGAACAGTTTCAATATATATTACAGAATCAGCTTAAAAAATTAACTGAAGAAGCACACAAACTAGCAAATCATGCATTTTCCTTAAATTCTCCTCAAGAAATATCTAAAGTAAGTTAGACTTTAAATAAAATTACTTTTTCCTGTTTTAAATTTGTTTTTAATAAAATTTTATAATAATGACATTAGGTTCTTTATAAAGAATTAAAATTAAAACTGAATGATAAATTACCAAATAAAAACATTAGAAAAGCAGTTCAGCATCAAAGCACTGCAAAACAACATTTATTAAAATTAAAATCACTTCATCCTTTGCCAAATATTATATTAGAATGGAGAAAAGTCCATATAGCTCTGTATAAGGTAAATATTGTGTGTGTTTATATTAAATTATTAAAAAAACTCATTTAAATTAAAAATAAATTCAAATTACAGGTTGTACTTCCTCTTTTGAAAAAGAAAACTTACAGCAATTTTCTTAATATGGTACGCCTTTATAGCCATTGTGATATATTTACAATCACTGGAAGAATTAACATGTTTGAGCCAAATTTGCAGACCATTCCAAGAGATTTCAACATTAAATCACTTTATTTCAATCATAAATCATCATCGATGCACAATTTTTCACATACTATTAGTTTGAGATGTTCATTTATTCCTTTCAAAGGTATTATTTTTAAATAAAATTTTATATTTTATGGTTTTATTAATATATTTTCACAATGAATTTTTATTAAATACAGGAGCTCTCTTTCTTGCTTCTGACTTTTCTCAACTTGAAATTAGAATATTGGCTCATCTGTCAAATGATCAAAAATTAATTAACTTATTAAATAATGGGGGAGATATTTTTAAAGCAATTGCATCACAATGGAAAGATATTAATATAAATGACGTGTTAGATGCTGATCGACAAAATGCCAAGCAGGTATGTTTACAATAGAAGTTGTTATACACCTTTACTTAAATAATAATTTGTGCAATAAATTGTATTAAATCTGAATTTATGGAAGTTTCAATTTTTTGATCTGCATGAATTTGCAAGTGAAAAGGAAATTTCACTTAAATATATATTATTTTCATTTGTTTAGAATAATAATGACAATTTATATGAATAAAAACAAAAAAATTTAAGCCTCTTGATTCTTTTAAATACTTCCTAATTTAAAAATTTATAGAATATTTATTATATATTAATTGTACTCAGAATGTAATATTTTTTATGTTCTGAATATAATTTATTTTCAAATATTGTGAAATTATCTTTCATTTGATCTCTTCAGTTATATTCTAATTGATTCTGAAATTGTGATATTATTTAAAATGGCTTATATTAAAAGAAATTTTTTTGTAAAATCAGTGGTAAAATGGAGTGATTGGTTCCAGACAATAAATTTTGATAAAAAAAAAAAAAAAAAAAAATTTTTTTTTTAAAAAAAAATTAAATTATATATAAATAAAAAAAAAAAAAAAAAAAAAAAAAAAACAGATTGTACTGATAATGAAAATAAGTTTAAGTCCTGACTCAATATTTTCAATATTGTTATAAATAAGACTATAAGCAGGATATTTTTTCCAATGAATTGTAATTTGTTGAACAAAATTGTAGCAGAAATATTTTCCAGGATTGAGCCTTCCTCAGGCTCAATCCTGGAAAATATGGGGAACTTGAGTGAGGAACTTTGTAAATAAATATTGGAACAAATTACAAATTAATGTATACATAAAATTCTAAGAATAATAACAATACAAATGCAAATATGTAGAATTTAATTCTGATTTTACTGTTTAAATTATATTCATATTATTTTTTAAAAACTTTGTGTTTTAATGCATATTGTTCTAATTACTGAAATTTTATGTATATACAGTATTGCATTTGTAATTTGTTCTAATGTTCTTTATATACAAGCAAGTGTTTAATATCTAAAAACATTTTGCTATAATAAATTTTTAAGTGAATTATTTTATTCTTATAAGCTTGTGTATAACAATATTTTTACTTATTTATTTTTTATCAAGGTTTGTACAAAAATGTAAAAATAATAGGTAATCCTAAATCTTATTAACAATAAATAATGGAAGAAATTTATATAGCAGTCTATAAATTGGCATTTAAATAATCAAAATAATAATTAAATTAAAATATGCAGTTATTTATTTTAACCAAGATAAATCAGTATGCATAAAGATTAATCATTGATTGCTCTTATGCTGAAAGAATGTGAAAATTTTCACAATCAGCTTTTTCTAACAATTTATTTCTCCATATTCTGAAATGTAATAAAATTTATATAAATTTGATTAATAAAATCAAACTCATTGAGAGTAATATAAATAATTTTATTATTTGAATTTTTAATTGATTGAATTTTAACATTTGACGTTTTTTTGCATTGATAAATATTGATTAGTTTTTACAAAGTTAAATACAGTCAGACTTCATTATATGGTCATCTGCTTATAAGGTCATCCTGCATATATGGTCACTTTTGAAAAATCCCTGCTGACTTAATAGAATTTTATATATTTTGTTATCACGTATATAATCAGGCATTAGATATATAATCGCTTGTATGGTCACTTTGAGTTCATGGCAAAGGAATTTTGACAGTTATTTTTTCAGGTAATTCAAAACGTTTTTGATTTAATAAATTTATACAAACAAATATGACTGCTTTTCAAAACTTCATGTCACATTTAGATATTTTCACACCATTCATGTACTGCATTTCTTGATCCTATAAATGGCGTGGTCTTGCTGTTGCCAGATTTGCTGATTTTTAACATTTTTTTGATAAAAAAATATATATAAATATAGTTTAAAATTACTGATACAGAAATTTAGTGAATTTATAATTTTTTTTAGTGAAAAAATATTATAATTGTTATTTTTGATACTGTATAAGAATTTTGCTATTATTCTAATACTTTGTGATTTTCCATGAACTGAATTTGGCAATAATGACTATAAGTGTAAATCATTTCACATTGCTTTTTGCTGAATTGATTACATAAAATACAATATAAACTTTACTAAATGATTTCTAATAATAGAAATCATTTCACATTGCTTTTTGCTGAATTGATTACATAAAATACAATATAAACTTTACTATGGTTGACACATAGTAAAGTTTATATTGTATTTTATGTAATCAATTCAGCAAAAAGCAATGTGAAATGATTTACACTTATAGTCATTATTGCCAAATTCAGTTCATGGAAAATCACAAAGTATTAGAATAATAGCAAAATTCTTATACAGTATCAAAAATAACAATTATAATATTTTTTCCATTTTTTGTTCTAGAAAAATTTTTAGCATGTTATGGCTTTATGTGTGGAAATAATACAGAAAGGAAATAAATTTAACAGTAATATTAGAAGAAAGCATGTTTAACACCACTTTCACTAATACTTTTAACTTTTTTGGGAGCCATAATAAGGGATAAATTTAATTAAATAAAGAAAAAAACTAAAATATCAACACTTGTTGGAACTTTACTGTACCTATATGAGCTGGGCGAACTGGATTGCTGCTGGGGGCGAGGCTGTGCGCAGGGTTTTGTCCGCCGTGAGTCACGTGCGTTCCAAGCACTCCGTGGGTGTGTGTTCGTGAACCGAAGCATCGTTCGTAAAGCGAAGCAAAATTTGCTCTTATTATAGACAATGGAAAGATCATATCTGTTAAGAATAAATGGAAAAGGTAAATTTAAGATCATTTATAAATAACTTTTGTTAAATATAAAAAATTCATGTAAAAAATAAATTTTTGAAGTTTTAATAAAATAAAAAAAAAAAAATATAACCTTCATAAGTATAAAATATTTTAATAGTGGCAGAAAGACCTCAGCATATGTTAATGCGTGTAGCCATAGGAATACATAAAGAAGATATTGATTCTGCAATTGAGACGTATAAATTATTATCTGAAAAATGGTTTACACATGCTTCACCTACTCTTTTTAATGCTGCAACTAGAAAGCCACAGTTGTCAAGGTAAAATTTTAAAATACAATCAAATTCTTATTGAGAATATTTAATAGAATTTTTTGACATTTAATGATATAAATATTCACATAGATAATCTATAACAATATATATTCTTTTAAACAGCACTTGGTAGGAAGTGCTGTTTAAAATAATATATAATTTGAAGAAGATAGAGAAGTTGAAACAGAATGTATGTACATTCTATGTTTTCTTTTTTTTTTTTTCGTATATAGATCATAGCAACCCAAATGATTTCTAATGGAATAATTCAAAATTTATTTACCTCAATGTCCCATAGATCTGAAGGTCTTTGAGACATTGTACTAATTAGACTACAGGACCATTAGACCATAAATACTCAGATATAGATCAGATAAATACTCGTTTGTGCACTGATTTTCAACTATTGGATTATTAAATATGGTTATTCTAGATTCCACTGTTAGCTACTCATTTTTGTAATGAAGATCAACTTGATCAGATTTATTGAAGATTTATTCATGAATGAATAAATCTCATAGCATGTTAGTATCTTCAATAAATATGATAGCATGTTAATAAATGAATATGCATGTTAGCATATTCATTTAATTATTGCAATATATTACCATTATTAATAAATTTATTTTGATTAGGAATGAAAATATTTTTGTTAATAAACAAAATTTTAAGTATCTGTTACAAAAGATACGTATTGTTCATTTCAATATTTCTTTTTTCTAAAGTTAGAAAATTAATTTCTCTAATAAAAAATAATAATTAATATTGAAATGGATAATGTATTAAATATGAATTATTCAATATCCAAAATATTCAAAAACATTTTTCTGAAACAGATTTTTATATTTGTAAATTTTAAACATTAATAAATTATATATTTTTTGATACTGAAAAATTTCTATTCTTATTTGAATTATTAGAATATTGAATGTAATTAATGAACTTAAAACCTGATAGTGAAACCTGCTAAAACGACCACCTTTGTAATACGACCCCTGAACAAACGATCCCTTTTTAGATGGAACATCCCGTTTCGTATATATAAAACATGGTTTTCAACCTCTTTAAAATGACCCTCCCTTAACGCGACCGCGACCGGCAATAAAATCATATTTTTAAAAAAATCCTGTTAAAAACAACCAGTACCAAAGGATATTTTGCTTTTTAAATTTTTGAACCAACCTGAGCCGCTCTGACACGGCTGAAGTGGATGAGTCCAAACGCGAATTTTGCTTTTTAAATTTTTGAACCAACCTTAGCCACTCCGACACGGCTGAAGTGGATGAGTCCAAACGCAAAAGGGAAAGTTGGTAGACAGAAGCATGGAATGAATAGCCGCTCCGACATGGCTGAAGTGGATGAGTCCAAACGCAAAAGGGAAAGTTGGTAGACAGAAGCATGGAATGATTTGGTTTTGGTTTTGATTTTGTTTTGTTCTACTGCACGAAGCTGTCATCTCTTGCAAGTTACAATGGCTAGTAAACGCAGAAATACAATTTTAAATTTGAAAGAGCAGATGGAAGTCATTCGTGCTAGCGAGACCGGATTGTCCCAATGTGATTTAGCCCAAAAATTCAATTGTGGTAAAATGAGATACAAAAAATTTTAAAAAACAAGGAACAACAATGAAGAGAATGGTGTGAAAATGGAAATGAAAAAAAGAAGCGAAACCGGCCACAGCAATACGAGAAAATTAACAGTCCTGGTTTGGGAATGGTTTCAAAAATGCAGAAGTAAACGATTTCCTCTGAGTGGACCCATAATCCAGGAAAAAGCCAAAGAATTTGCAAACTCTTTTGGATGTCAAGACTTCACGACCAGCAATGGATGGCTAGAGAGTTTTCGAAAACGGAATAATAATGTGTTTCGTAAAATAAATGGCGAAGGAGCAGATGTGGATGAAAATATTGTATTGGACTGGAGTGAAAGACTAAAAGATGTAAGTAGAGATTTTGATGCAAAAAATATTTTTAACTTAGATGAGACTGGCTTAATTTACCGAAACTTACCAGAATTTACTAAAGATTTATATCTTTAGTAGCAAAGTCGAAAAAATGTTTAGGGGGGAAAATGTCCAAAGAGCGATTAACTTATGTGAAGTGTATGGAAAAGATGTGTTAACAGAATACCAGTGCCAAAACTGGTTTGCAAAATTTTGTTTTGACAGTTTTGATAATGTGTGTTGGAAAGTCAATTGAAGCTGAAAATACAACAAAATAAAGGCACTGGTTGAAGCAAATCGCTGAATAATGCTATAAGTGTAGGAATTTGTATAGATGGTGCTCATCAATGGTAGGTTCTATAATAGGATTTGTTACTCTTGCAAAGATAAAAAACTCTAATATATCTTTTCATTATTTCTTGAACAGAGATTCCCTAGTTTCAAAAATATAGCTGGCAATATTAAAAACTGTACTAGACCATATAAATATGGTAAATTACATTAATTCAAGACATTTAAAAACACATCTTTTTAAACAGCTTTTGTATATCAATGAAAGCTCAATATGAATCTTTGCCTTTGCACCCTGAAATAAGATGATTATCTAGTGGGCACTGTGCCGAGTTTTAGAACCTAAGAATGAATTGTTGGTTTTTTCCAAAATGAAAATACAGCCAGTGGTGTTGTGTTATTCAATAGGTTCACACTGGTTTGGCTGAACCAGTTGTTAATTTTTTAATGTTCTTTAATTTATGTAATTTTGTTACATAAATTTGTTAGAACAATATGTTGTATCTTCTACAATTCTTAATTAAATGTAAATAAAAATATTTTGTAAATTTCTTCAGGACCTCCAATATCAAATATAAGCAAACTGGTTGTTAAATAATTTGATTATCACCACTGGGTACAGCTACTTATATTTTTGCAAAATGTCTTGAAAATGATTATTGGTATGCTAGAATGCATATTTGGCAGTTATCTTTAATTACTTAAACAGTGTCATCACAAGTATCCAAGGAAAAAATGAAAATATTTTGTCTTCCACTGACAAATTGACATTTCAAAAAAAATATATCTCTGGAAAAGTCGCATATTAAAAAAAGTACAATGGACATGTTTCCTACATTTCATAATAAAAATGTCCAAGGTATTACTTCCATTATCATAGAACATTTAATACTATTGGTAGAAAAATTGCAAGTTACTTTTCTTCCCTAAATACTGAATTATGACTGGATACAAAATCCATTTGTTACAGTTAATATATCGAATTATGAATTTTCATTACAGGAAGAACAGTTGCTCAGCTTGTCGACAGATCATGCTCTAAAATTGGAATTCTCTGAATTGATTCTTGAAGAATTTTGGATTTTTGTCCAAGCCGAGTACTCAACTATTTCCATAAAAGCACTTAAGATTTTGCTACAGTTTTTGATATCATATTTATGTGAGCTAGGCTTTTCAACATTAATGAACATAAAAATTAAAAAATGTGAAAAATTTAGGAATATTGACAAAGAATTGAGGGTAGTATTATCACATATTAGACTTAACATTGCTCAAATCTTCAAAAGAAATTAGCTCAGGTAGTGCATTAAACCTGATTTAAAAATATTTCATTTTTCTAAAAAAGTTACAGTTTTTAAGAATATATGTTTTTTTTTTTTTTTTTTTTAAATGTAGTTCATACAACAAAATCATTAAAATGCACTGCTGACAAATTAAACAGTGAATATTTAACAGAACTTTTAAATAAGTTAGAAATAGAATTTGAAAATTCTATAGTAGTACATAAAGCAGCTAAAAGTAAACAGTCTATCACAAATTTTTTTATTCCTTTGAACTACAGTAATTAGCTCATTGTAGGAATGGAGTACAATATTACTGTACATGTATATGTAAATAAAAGCAAATATCCTTCAAAAACTTGTCACTATTATTTTTTAGATACAGTACAGTACCATAATTTTAATACAGTACACTGTATTTTTGAACTGTGTAAAAAGACCACCTCTCTAAAAATTTTTTTGGGATCCATTAGTGGTCGTTTTAGGCAGTTTTCACTGTATTATCATTATCATTCATTATATTGAAATTTTTTTCCAGCTGTTTTCTCTTAACAATGACTGATGACAGTATTGAAGGGATCTGTGATACATTAACGAGATGTGCTATTATTTCTAAGTCTGCAGGAGGAATTGGATTAAATGTTCATTGCATTAGAGCAGCTGGAAGTTATATTGCAGGTGTATGTTACTTTATTTGAATCAAGTTTATTGAAATATAAATTGCTGTTATATTTTACATGCAAAATTAATTCTAAATATTAAGTATAAATAGAAAAATTTAAATTTAGTTTGTAATATTATTTTCAAGAAATTTCACTAAGTAAAAAATAGTAATAATCATCACTAAAAACAAAAAAATAGAAATAAATGAAATTTGTATATGTATGATATACTGTTTTAAAAGTTTGATAACTTAAAAAATTATTTTTTTTGATAAATTTTTTTAGTGAATTTGAATATTATCAGGAAAAAAATCTACAATAAAGAATTCTATCTCTCTCTCTCTGGTGGATCACTATCCAAAGGAAATAAATTTTATTTATGGTTTAATGAACCAGTTGCTGTCTTAAGTCAGTTTTTGTTGGGACAACTCAATGTTCTTCCATCCTTACTCACAAGAACTTCATATACCATATATGGTTAGGCCAGATCTGAAGTCCTGAGATTCTGCATATGCAAGTGAAATTATGTGCATGATAATATATAAATAAATGATGCACAGCACAATTTTAAGTGAAAAAGCTTAATTTATTAAAGAATTAATGTACTTTCAGCTTTAATAAGTTTACAAAAGTTTGTTAGATATGAAATGTCAATTTAAACATTGGAACACACAAGTTTAGATCATTTAAGATCATTAATAATATTGAAACAAGAATATAATATTAATATAGTGAGAGAATATAAATATAATAATAAATTATAAAATAATAAAATTAAATTAAAAATAAAATAATAAAAATAAAAAGTTTTATATACAACTCCATGGTGCAGGTACATTATATGGAGGATTATTGTTGAGTACAAAAAATTTGTTTCTATATCGATTGATAACCATGGCCTCTGCTATTCTAATTTCTATTATGTTGTTAACTGGTTTTACGACCTTGGCTCAATCCCAGAAAATGTCAATATCCTATTCATAGACCCTCTTTGCTAATGCAAACTTCCATTGGACACTGTTATGGAATGTCAGTAAATAGTAATTATGTGCATGATAATTTAAGATGTAAAATATTAAAATATTGAATTATTTTTCAATAAACATTAAAAAACATTATTTTATAAATTTAAAATAGTGATTTTTAATGTGTTAAATATATATTTTAGAGATAACAATAATTATTTTAAATTATTGCTACCTCTAAAAAATGGATAAACTCCTGATTATCTAAGTCTGCATTGCTAATTATGTGGTCAAGTTAGTATTGATATTAGGCTACCTTTATACATTTAATAATTTGCGGTATAATTTTATGATTAATTTTGTTGTTTTGAAGAAAGGTGTATATATCGTATTTTGAAAAAATATGACATTTCTTTTAATAGAATTACAAAATATTAATTAAATATATTCTTTATAGACAAATGGAACATCAAATGGATTGGTACCAATGTTGAGAGTATTTAATAATATGGCACGTTATGTTGATCAAGGTGGAAATAAGGTAAAAAAATATTTTATACAGTATAATTTAGAATATAATATAAAATTATACTTCACTCTCAAAACAAATAATTCCTTGCCATCAGTCTGTTTCTGTAAATGTTTAAACACAATGCTTATATTCCTTTACTTATGCAGTAAATGCATTCCAAAATATTTTTATATAAGTTGAAAATTACATAAATTTGACAATGTTTAAATTTGATAGATAGTACATAAATATATGCATTGATAAATGAAATGATTACATAAAAATAACGAGCATACATATGTAATATGTCATAAGTGATATTTTTAACGCAAATAAATAATTTAATAAATTTTCTTTTTGAATTTTATAACTATCTGGCACAAAAAACTAAAAGATGTAAATCTTTGAAACTGCATAAATTGAACTTGTATTTCAAATCAACAATATTTATCTCAAGTTGTATAGATAAAATTTTTAATTAAAAATATATTTATCTATCAGACTATATTAAACTTTTCAGTTTATGAAATTTTAAATTTACCATTTAAATGATGTATGTAAATATTGAAATTTTCAAATTTTTTTATAAGAAGGATTGTTTTTATATTTTTATAAAAATATTTAAAGCATGTTAATCTTTTTAATTAAAATAAAAAAATTGTCAGATTAAAAACAATATATATAGTCTTTGACTTATGATTATAGTTGCTGGCTCAATCCATGAAGGTCAAGTTTTTTCATAAACAAACAGGTGACTCGAGCTTGAACTTTTCCAAAAATAAGAGAAGAAAGAAGAAATTAGTTAACAGTATTTATTGAACAATAGAATTAACAATAGAAAATTTTGCTGTCACACAAATGTCAAAACAAATTTCAGAAGGATATCCATTCCTTCCTGTAGTGATCTGAAGTTTTTGTTTAGTTATAGTAGTAATAATTAAAAGAACAGTTTTGTGAATAGTAGATATATAACAAACTCCACTCCACTAAATCAAATCAGTTATCCAGCATTATGAATCAATCTACTATAGAAACAAGAGAGGAAATCTGCTTCCAAGATTCTGTGAAGAGCACATTTGTGTGCCACTCATTGATATCTCTTGATGGACGAAAACAACCAATTTGTGATGTTTGCAACTAGGCAATTTAGCCACAAAAAAAATCTTATAATCAATTCCCTTATTTTATTGAATGTTTACAGTATTTTAATCATTTGTTTTTAATCTTTTAAATCCTTTTAAAAAAGATTTTTATTATTCTATCTTTCATGCTTTTTTATTGAATATTGTTATCTCAATATTTAATTTTTTTAGCAAAATTTAGTTTTGCATAAGTTATGCGTTTTAATTCCATTTTTATGAATTACTTTTATGTTTACATCTATTGACTAAATTATTGCTGTTGTTACTTGCTACAGTTTTATTTGGATTTACCATGCTCTTTTACAAAATATTTATAAATCTTGTTATTTATTATCTCTTAGGCATTTGTAAAATGCAAAAATTTTGACATTATTGTTTTTATTTTCATTGTATTTGGCATATTGTGGTCCAGGCGAATGTTGTTTAATGAAACAAAACTAAACAGCAAATCATTGATTACTGCCACATTTATGTCGACCAGTGATTATTCAGCTTTAAAGCACAATTTGTTAATAATAATTATTGAAAGAGTTCAAGTAGCTTGAATTTTCCTGAGATTTTTCATGGTAATAGCTTGTCAGCTCAAGTTTTTGAAAACACTCAAGTTTCAGCAACTCTGTTTATGACCAATTCATACTCATGACGGCAGTATCATCAATGAATTTTGCTATTAATCAATGCAATTAACGTGAGTTCGAAAATAGTGGAAGCTATTACTGAGCATTATAAGCCGATCAGATCAGAGCAAGAATGTCCTAAATCTCCCAATGGTTTGATATATAGAAAGTGCCCTTTTTTGTTTCTGGTTCTTGTAATTTTGTATTTCTATGTTTATTAAGTTAATATATAGTGTCCTAATAAATATTAATAGTGTCATAATAAATATTAATAGTGAGAAATCATAAATTTTGGCCATTTTTCTGACATTTGACTTACAACAGCAGTGTTTGAAATTCTTGGAATTGAATTCCATCATAAGTTGAGGACTACCTATATATTATATAAAACAATATATATAGGCAGTCTCTGACTTGCATAAAGGCTAATTTTAGTTAATGACTAGACCTGAACCTAGATCTATCATGTAAAACAAAGTGTAGGACTCTGAATTGAATTTGGACTCTCCAAGATGGTAAATGACTGCTTTACTTATATAACTTATGTATTTAGTCTTTAATATAACCATTTTTAGTGTCCTACTTTTGTGACTCACTAGTACACATTCTCTGACATACATAAGTTTTCATAGAACAATCCACTTATGTAAATCAGGGACTGTCTATGTGCATCAAATTAGATATTTTTGGACTTGATTAGCATAAATTTCAAGTTATGAAATTTTTGATTTATAAATAAAACATGAACCAATTATTATGTATTACTAAAGGAACAATTGTATTGTGGTTCTTTTTATAAAATTTGATTTTCCAAGTTTTTTTCTGCATATGAATGAATTATTTGTATTTTAAGATTATGATGATTTCTTTTATATTTATAATAGAGACCAGGTGCTTTTGCAATATATTTGGAACCTTGGCATGCAGACATTTTCGAATTTCTCGATTTAAAAAAAAATACTGGAAAAGAAGAATGCCGTGCCCGTGATTTATTTTATGCACTTTGGATTCCCGATTTATTTATGCAGAGAGTTGAAGCTGATGATATGTGGTCATTGATGTGTCCTCATGAATGTCCAAATTTGGCTGAAACATGGGGTAAAGAATTTGAAGATTTGTATATAAGGTTAATATCTTTCATTATTTTATTATTTTTATAAAGACAAAATACATTACTGAATTTGATTATTATATATGTTTCAAGTTGCTATGATTTTGATGATATATAAATATGATATAATATATATATATTGTATGCAGTAAAAGACAGTTATTGTTCTTTTGAAATGAGAATGTTCTGAAAAGAGTTAAGTTTGAGAAAATTGAATTTCTCCTCAATATTTTTGCTGAGTTGCAATTTTCACCAAAAATTTGTCTGAAAGTGACAACTCGACATTTTTTTAATATTAGTATTGAAAATTTTACATTTTAAGAAGCATTAACTTAGAAAATTTTTTGTTCACTTATGGTTTGAAATTTAGTATTTTTTACAATAATTAGATTTTTGTAAGACTTCTTATCATTTTTAGATATGAATAAATAAGCGGGGGCTAATTAAAGGAGAAAATAAAATAACAATCAAATTTAACTGTAAACAACAAAAATCATGATTGAAATAAAATATTCAGTTTTTGAAATAATAAAAAAGTTTTACTTCTTTTTCAGATTAAAATGGTTTTCTTGAGCATTTGTATAATTTATTTTCTTGCTTGCAAGTTGGTAACCTTGCTAGAAATGTTTTACATATTTCTGAGTACATACATTTCTAATTTATTCTGCTATATAAAAACTCTTAGAATTAATGGAAAATTTGAAGAAACATTGCCATCAGATTTATGATAATTAATATTTGATAAATGTATACTTCTTTAGATATTAAATAAAAGCAAACACAATAAGCCAAATAAGTAAGATAAATCGTTTATTTTCTAATTTATTCTGCTATATAAAAACTCTTAGAATTAATGGAAAATTTGAAGAAACACTGCCATCAGATTTATGATAATTAATATTTGATAAATGTATACTTCTTACTTTAGATATTAAATAAAAGCAAACACAATAAGCCAAATAAGTAAGATAAATCGTTTATTCAAAAACGTTTTCAGCTATCCAGGTAACCTGCCTCAATTGAAATACATTGGTCCGATAAGAAAGGGGAGAGAAGCTTCTCTGGTCTGTATTTCAACTGAGGCAGTCTACATAGATATCTAAAAACGTTTTTGAATAAACGATTTATCTTACTTATTTGGCTTATTGTTTGCTTTTATTTGATAATTGTTTTTATCATTTAACTTTTTATATAAAAAAGCCATTTGTAATTAAACTAATTATAAAATTAATTTTATTATTTAGCTATGAAACTCAAAAGAAATTTAGAAGACAAGTGAAGGCACGAACACTCTGGTTTGCTATCTTACAGTCTCAAGTCGAAACTGGTACACCATACATGGTGTATAAAGATGCATGCAATCGTAAATCTAATCAACAAAATCTTGGCACAATTAAATGCAGTAATCTCTGTACAGAAATAGTTGAATATAGTTCTCCAGATGAAGTGTGTTTTAGTTATTATTTTATATTTGGGATATATAAAGTTTATCTAAATAACAAAAATACATCTCATTTTTTTATAGGTTGCTGTATGTAATTTGGCTTCAATAGCACTATGTCAGTTTGTTAATAATGGAATATTTGATTTTAAAAAATTAAATGAAGTAACAAAAGTGATTACTAGGAATTTGGATAAAATAATAGATGTAAATTATTATCCTATACCTCAGGTATTTCCAATTTATAAATTATTATTATTATTATTATTATTTATTATTTAATAATTTAAAGTTACTAAATTCGTTTAGAAAATATTTTAAAAATCATCTTATATAATGAATGACATATTGCAATTTTTATAAGACTGCTGTAATAAGAGTTAACAACACTATTGATAATTAACTCTAAAAAATAATAATAAAGTGACTATATGTTAATATATTAAATAGTTACAGTCAAAGCCAGTTATAAGGGAACTCGAGGGGACCTTCACTTTTTGTCCCTTATAACTGATTTCTCTTATATCCGAATGGACAACAAATAGGTGTGTCATCAGGTGGACAAAGTAAACATTGAAGAGTTTTCAACTAGGATTGTTATTTTGGTTTTAATATCAGTTATTTGAGTTGTGTAATTATTTGATTACCGGTTATCAATCTTGTATTGATCTGCGGTATACCATAAAATGGAAAATAATTAACACTAGATATTATCCATTCATATAAATGAGCAGAAATCCTGTCATTTAATCTCATAAACTTGGAATATGACTCTTCTTCTTCTTTGGTTACTGAAGTATAACTCTAAAACTTCTACAAACTTATATAACAAATTATTAAGTAGTGCCTTTTTTAGGGTACAACGCCACCTGCAGATTTTGTCTTTTTAGCAGAACTACAATTTTAATTTAATTTGTATTCATTAATTTTTAAATTATTAATACAAAAAGCAACAAATTGGCTTTTTCTGATATTATTATTTTTAAATAAATTATACTGATGGCCGGCCAAGGTAAAGCAGGATGAAAAATAGGTCAGCACAAGGAAGAGTACAGAAAAATGAAAAATTATCTCCCTTATAGCCAAATTTTCCATTATATTTGATGAAAAAAACATACGAAATGGATTTTTCGCAGGACCGGATGCATTTGTCCCTTATATCTGACTCCCTAATAACCAGCTTTGACTGTATATTATATTTCTCAGCTAGTAAACTATGCATCAAGCATGTTTGTAAATTTTTCATAATTACTACTACATAAACCTTTTTAGATAAATTAAAATTCAATATTCGTAAAACTGTCAAGAATTATGAATATTGAATTTTAATTTGTATGGAATCTTCTGTAATTATTAATGCCAAGCCAAATTCACTATGTAATGAAACTTAAGCTGTATAATGGAAAATTAGTTTGATATATTGTTACAATTAAAATAATTTATTGTTTCTCTAGAACATTAAACACTAATCAAATTTCTTTGAAAAATCAACATTTTAATAAATTTCCACTAAATACTTACTTCATAGGAACGTTCAAGTAGTCTTAATTGTGCCTTTACATTAGGAATGGCATTCTGTATGAAATAATTGTAAGATTCTGCATAAGCAGCAGTACTTGCTTCAGCAGTGCCCCATTTTCCCTAAAATTATTTTTAAATTATTAGTTGCATAATAATGTTAAAATTTAATTATTACTCACCTTATCTGTATTTGAGGCAATTTTCACATCTCTTTGATAAGACTCTTCAACAATGGAATTTGTTTGATGCCAAAATTTCTCTTGAATGTTTTGAAATTGGATTATTAAATCATAAATGGCTCTTAGCTGAGTTAACAAATCCTGAAAATTTGAAATAAATTAAATATTTGTAAAAGTTTAAAGTTTAGGAAAATTATAACTTTCTTTTCAATTAATGATTAAACATATTTTACTTAACAAAAAGAATCTTCTCTATGAAAATTACATATTTAAAAGTGATGAAAACTGTTAATTTTTGATCAACTGAATTTTTCATATAATTGAAGATCCCTGAAGAACAATATTTTGTTTCATATGCTAGTGATTATATCAATGCATGTAATCACTAGCAGATGAACTATACTAGAGATTACATCAATTAATTGTATAACATTTTTACATTATTATTGGTAGATTAATTTTCTCTAAAAAATGAATGTTATCAATTACAACATTCTTTCTAAATGAAAATGAAATTTTTATTTAAAATATAAGCAATATTGAGTTAGTTTGTTCAGGAACATTAGTGTTAGTATATCCAATATGTTATTGAAATTAATTGCTATATTAACTTCCCAAAATCAAAAGTTGCCATTTGTTATGGCATTCTAATTGGTTAAGGCATTGGGCATTATCCCAAAGATTCTTATTTAACTCTGGGCCAAGGGAAATTTTTATTTCAGGAAAATTATCTAAAATTAAAGTTCAATTATTAATTAATAGATGGCACCACTTAATTAATTAATTAAATAAATTTAGACTAACTCAACAGATAGTGGCACCATAGTTTAAAATTATAAATTTTGTTTGCTTTTAAAAATATTGGTCATTTGGCTAATAAATAATAATTAATAATGTAAGCAATTCAGCATGATTTGATTAAACTTATATTTTATTAGATATTAACCATTTTGACTATAAAGTTTTTTTAAAATTATTAATTAATTCCTGTACATAATCGTACATATTAACAGTTCAATACATCAGTAGGAAGGATAAATACCTTGTTGAGTTCTTGACGTTGATAAGACGACGGTCTATGGCAACTAATAATGTTGATGTTGAAGTTTCAGAAGATTGTAAAAACTGTTCGATGAAACAGGTGGACGAACCTGGCAGCAAGGAAGAGATGAACTCGGAGATTGGCGTCGTTGGATGGGACGAACAGGAAGACGGAGACGACGATCGTGGATAACCAGGAAAGATAGGGAAGACGATCAGGAAAGACCCCGACCCTTTGTTCAGTGGGTCGTTATATCATTGACCGTCTCCTCCCCCCATTGGTCCAAAGGCAGGCAGTCTGGGCTTCAAGGTGACCGTTCTTGGCCCGGGTTTCTCTCGGACCTTATCTAGACCTGATAATTCGGGTCATAAATCCATAATTGTCACCCGAATAATGATTATTTTCAATGAGATTTCAGGCACAGTCCCCTTATCTTCGTATTTTATGATAACTATGATTGTTCTTGTTCTTAATTATCGTCTTTTGTACGTGATGTTTTTCACTAGCAACATTCATAAGTGATATTAATTACGATGTTTTCGTGTTTCGTCGAATCACGTGATCCTCACGACTTCTTTTCTTCGATCACGTGACCCTCATAATACTAATATGTAGGCACAATAAAATAAAATGTACATTAATTAATATCTGTAGAAAAAGATGAGGGCTTTCATAATTCACATTTATGCTCCTGAAGAATTGTGCAAATTTAATTTTACAATAATTTACATAAATTCAAACATTATATATTTTACTATGCAGAAAATATGTAATTACTTTTATAATATGATGTATGTATAAAATTTAAATCATAAAAGACAATAATTATACTATAAGGTTACATGAAAGACTTATTATTACACCTCTACTGAAAATATTCCATTTTTATGTTTGGAACTTAAAAATTTTATTATTATAATAATTTTTATTACGTTATTACTATTATTATTTTTGCATTATTTTATTTGTTTTTTTTTTTTTTT
>AYEL01045384.1:0-26708 GCA_000484575.1 Olivierus martensii
TTTAAATAAATACGTTATTTGAAATAAAAATTCAAATAATTTTCCAAATAAAATTTCAAATAATTGAGTATCATCTTTATGATATAGTCTATTGGGATGGATTGTGCAATATCTTATCACAATAACTGTTGCATATTATATTATAATGAGAACACTGTACAGTGCAGATGTACAATGATAATATACTCTTTTCATTTTGCAATTGTGCATCATTAGCATACATTATAAGCCTATTGTACGCATTTTGTACACTGACTTATGTGCACTTTTGCACATAAGTCATACAATGTGTAAGTTATACACGGAATGCGCACATTTCATACAATTCTAAATCTGTACCTGTATTGTACATATTTTGTTAAATTGTATGCAATTCATGTATTTTTTGTACGACTGCATCAACTGGGATATATAAATTGTACATTTTGTACAAATGTACACTATTGCGTACATTTGTACACAATAGTACACAATAGTACAATTGTACAAATTATACAAATTAGTGCACAATAGTACAAATTATACAAATTAGTGCAAATTATACAAATTAGTGCACAATAGTACAATTGTACAAATTATACAAATTAGTGCAAATTATACAAATTAGTGCACAATAGTACAATTGTACAAATTATACTCAATAGATGTACTAAAGTACATCTATTGAGTATAATTTGTATAACATTTTTACATTATTATTGGTAGATTAATTTTCTCTAAAAAATGAATGTTATCAATTACAACATTCTTTCTAAATGAAAATGAAATTTTTATTTAAAATATAAGCAATATTGAGTTAGTTTGTTCAGGAACATTAGTGTTAGTATATCCAATATGTTATTGAAATTAATTGCTATATTAACTTCCCAAAATCAAAAGTTGCCAGTTTTAGTACATCTATTGAGTATAATTTGTACAATTGTACACCCATTGCAAACATTTTTACAATTGTACACTATTGCATACATTTTGTACAATTGTACACCTAATGCATACATTTTGTATAAAAATACACTATTGCGTACATTTTGTACAACTGTACACCTAGTGGGACATTTTGTATAATTATACACTATTGCATACATTTTGTACAATTGTACACCTAATGGGTACATTTTGTATAATTATACATTATTGCGTACATTTTGTACAATTGTACACTTGTTGCATCAATTTTGTACAAGTGTATATTTGTACATCTATTGAGCATATTTTGTACAATTATATACTTTTTGAGTACATTTTGTACAATTGTACAACTTTTGCGCACATTTTGTACAATTGTACCCCTTTTGCGTATATTTTGTACAAGTGTACAACTATTGCATACATTTTGTATAAATGTACACTCAGTACATACATTTTGTACAAATGTGCACCTGTGGCATAAATTTTGTACAAATGTACATTTCTACATCTATTCAGCATATTTTGTACAATTGTATACTTATTGAGCACATTTAGTACAATTGTACACTTATTGAATAAATTTTGTAAAATTGTACATCCATTCCAACCATTTCGTACAAGTGTACACCTATTGCGCATATTTTTTACAATTGTACACCTATTGCGCACGTTTTGTACAAGTGTACAAAACGTACATCTATTGAGCATATTTTGTTAAGTTTTAGCGATTTTTTATACAATTTGAACAATTGTACGCATTTTGTATATTTGATTACTTATACATATTTTGTACACATTTTCATCAACTGTATGTTATGTACATTTTCTATAACTGTGCATCGGTACACCTATCGTAGATCGTTTGCTAAATTGTAAGCATTTTGTACAACTGTACACTTGTTGTGCACATTTTCTTCAATTATACACATTTTATATACATATTCAGCATATTGTACAGATAAAATATACCATTGTACAGGCCATCTTATCATATACCTTAGAATGCATTTATTTTATTTGCATCAATAATCAAATAATAAATAAGATAAAAGATAATTATTTGAATTATCAAATAAGATAACAAATAATTAATTCTTTGTTATTTGAAATTATATAAAATAACAAATAATTAAAAAAATTATTTGATTGATTATTTGAAAATAATCAATCAATAATTATTTGAAAATAATTTCCAATCAAATAAGATAATAAATTATTTGAAAAAGTATTTAAATAAATTTTTATTTAAATAATGCCCAGGTCTGGTGGGCGGAATAGGTGATGCAAGTCAGAAATCTTTTTCTAGTAGGATAACCCTGGGCTAGAAGGCTATTCCACTATGCTCAACTAAATGCTAGCAGATCCCAACTGGGTGGTGTTTTTCTAATATGCAATGATACCAAACAGAAAATGAAAGCATACCGGCTCTGACATCACCCAGGTTAACAAGGTCCGCGACTGTGAGTTAGGCAGAGGCTCACATTCAGAAAGTTTACTACAGTCTCCCTTGGCCACAAAAGCAGCACCAACCCAAGCCTGGCTACTGCAATACAAATATCCACAATAGGGAACGGATCACCACATCAAGCCCAACCAGTCAAAGTGCTTCCCAGGAAACTCAGCCTGAAACCACCAAGGCTGGAAAACCACGCCAACGCATTTTTATTTACTGTTCTAAATTCAAGGTATTAAGGTATTTTCTGTTTATCCATGTTTCAACATCCACAGTGCAGTGATAGCATCACACATGTATGAGATTACATTTGATTAATACACTTGCATAAAACATAACATCCAGATCCGGTGGCTGGTTATTTTCACTTTTCCTGTTTTCCCCATATCACTTTGCCATAGGCCTTCAAGTTATGATTTTTAATGTTTTAATACAGAATTTAATTATCATATCATAGATACAAATCTAAGGAACGTGCATATTAAAAAGATATCGCATTAAAGTAGAAATGATGCCATGATTTAGTCAGCCAGCCCTCTACGTCATTCTCGTGATATGAATGATGGGGAAAAAATTAGCATGGTAATTTTTTCAGTTATAGTGGTTTGGCTTAAATGAAATTTAAGTTTAACAGAAAACTGTACTGATGTAAGCAATAAAGATAGTCAACTAATAGTGATGGTAAAAAGTTATGGTCATCATAGACCAGTGGTGTTCAATCTTTTTTACTATGAGAACTTCTTTTCTATACTGTTATTCAAAAATCTACTCTCTTTTATATAGACTAGATCATTGCTCGCTGTTTGACTTTCACTGATCCAAATTAATACATTTATCTGGACTTTTAAAACAATTACTGATTTGACAATTTTAACGAAAAATAAACAAACAATAGCAATACACTTAGAGAATTAAAAATTAATACAAAATAATGATAAATAAAATATTATGTTTTCAGTTTTAATTAAATTTGTAGGGAGAAATAAACAAGAGATCAACCAAACAGGTTGAACACCACTGTCATAGATGGTTTCACTTTGTTTGGTCTATAAAAATGATGGTCGTGGTCATCTTATGGAGAGTCAAATAGCATTATTTCTATGGAAAAAATTTGGTTCCCATAAAATTGTAGTCATCATGTCAGGTGGTTGTGAAATCAGTTTTCACTATAATATACTTATCGAAAGATTTTATAGTACACAATATTTCTATCATAAATTTTAAAAATTTTAATTGAAAATAAAATGCTTCATATTATAAAAGTTCATAACTATAATGCATGTAATTAGAAAATCTATTGTAGGATCTGGGATAGACTTTTTTTTTCATCTAATGAAGGGATGGCCAACCTTTTATAGCTCATGCCTCAATTTTTTCAATTTTTAGTTAAGATGTGCCATTCAAACTTATATCACTTTTCAACCCTTTTAAAATATGGTAATATGGATATATTTAACAGTTAGATTTAGATGTATATATATAGATTAAATATCTCTAATAGAACATCACCACGTGGTCACCTTATTATAGTCATTAAGCCTAATCAAAGTTTAAGTTAAGTATATTATGGCTAAATAAGGTAATGTAAGCTATAATCAATAGAAAATTAGTAAAAGATTAAAAAAAAAATTTAATATGAAATTTGAAGTTTGACAGTTTAATGAAATAATATACTGCATTGTATTTGATATCTGCCATTAATTTAGTAAATGAGTCGGAGTCACACACAACAATCATGAGGCCATTTTGATCCAACGAAACTGCTCAGTTACCAAAGACAGATCATTGTAATCCAATGAGATATCAGCCACACACGTCATGTGTGTGCCGATATCATTGGACATCACGTCACATGTGATAATATGCCACATGGTCACTGTAATCCAATGAGATTACTCAAATAGCATTAATTTTTCATCTTGGATTTTATATCAAGTAATTTATTCCAATTGCAATATACAGGGTGAGTTTTTTTATCTTGAGACAACGAAATATTTTAATTGGATCTCATTATTTTGGAAAAAGTTGTAGGGTTTCGAAGGGGCAATCAAATTGGTGACCTTGAATGTGATCTTGACCTTCAATGTCATTTGAAAATCAAGTCGGTTTTTTTAAATGGGAAGACATACTTTTGATCTCCGCAATGGAAAGAGCAGAAAATTTCACAATCGGATATACTTTTGACATTAAGGTTTAAGTCAAATGTCAAGGTTATTTGCAGGTCAAAAGATTTTACCAATGGGAAACCATAATTTTTATCACATTTTTAATGATCTTATTACTGGGAAACCATAATTTTTATCACATTTTTTAATGACCTTATTACTTTGAGGAAACCATAATTTTTATCACATTTTTTAATGACCTTTTACTTTTGACTTTTAGAAGCATTCACTACTTTTTTTTAATGACTTTATTACTTTGACCTTTAAAAGCATTCACTACTTTTTAGGCACTACTCAGGAGTAACAACATGGATGAAGTAGTTTTCTGCTCCCTTTGGGGTGCTTGATTTCAATGAATCCCCTCACCTCTCACTATCAGGGTTGTTGTTTTTGGTGCATCACTTTACTTCTCAGTATCAGGGTGGTTGTTTTCGGTGCATCACTTTAGTTCTCACCGTCGCTTGAGGAATTGGTTTTGGGTTTTGGAGAAACATCAACAGCTTACTCCTGAGTAGTGCTAAAAGTAGTGAATGCTTTTAAAGGTCAAAGTAATAAGGTCATTAAAAAATAGCGATAAAAATTATGGTTTCCCATTGGAAAAATCTTTTGACCTGCAAATGATAAAAATTATGGTTTCCCATTGGAAAAATCTTTTGACCTGCAAATAACCTTGACTTTTGACCTAAACTGGAAAAATCTTTTGACCTGCAAATAATCTTGATCTTTGACCTAAACAAAAATCTTTTGACCTCAAATAACCTTGACATTTGACTTAAACCTTAATGTCAAAAGTATATCCGATTGTGAAATTTTCTGCTCTTTCCATTACGGAGATCAAAAGTATGTCTTCCCATTTAAAAAAACTGACTTGATTTTCAAATGACATTGAAGGTCAAGGTCACATTCAAGGTCACCAATTGATTGCCCCTTTGAAACCTTGCAACTTTTGTCTACAACTTTTTCCAAAATAATGAGATCCAATTAAGATATTTGTTGTCTCAAGATAAAAAAAACTCACCCTGTATAAAATCAATTTCTATAATCAATACCCATCTTTAAACCTTTCTGCATTAATTCCCTAACAAACAGAAGTTGTTTTATAAAAATTAATTCAACCATTCTTTTGTTAGAAGTGAATACATGTGAGAGCAGGCATATATATAGATAAATTGTATAAGTTTTTTTTTCATTTTTCTCTGGGGTTCAGTGTGCCACTTCTAATCATGCAATGTGCCACTTTTTGGTACAAGCACCATAGGTTGGCCACCCCTGATCTAATGGAATCCAAAATTACAATGTCACACCACTTGCAGGTGTCAAATATATAACACAAACAAACAATAGAATCAGATTTTGTTCACAGAATTTAAAATAATAATCATCTAGAAATCATCTTTAAGATAACTAAAAACTAATGAACTGTTGTATGTCTATTTTTAATTAATTAAATAAAATTATTTTCATTACAATATGTTAATTATCATTTAAGTAAATAGTTATAATTTTTACCATTTTTTTAATTTCTGAGATTCTTGTATCATCTCATTTGATATATACACTACATTAAAGAGTAATATTATATCACAAATCGTGAAAGCCTCGCGTGCGCACAAAATGGCTTGGCGGGTCGCCTTTTGGACAGCCCTGTTCTAAAACAAATAAATAAATGCTATTTCAGAGCTATTTATTAATAGATAAAAATTTTTTTTAAGAGAGTTAAGTATTGATAAAGATAAAATAATAGAGCAATTAAAACAAATGTAATAGGGTTAATATTATTTTGTTTTGATTCTGAATATAATTATGTTGGATAGATATTATTGATGCATTCTCTTTACTTGATAATTTTTATATAGTTCATAAAGCTATTGATACATTTATTTATTTATTATTATATTGTTTATTTATGAATAGATGATAATAATGCATTGGAATGGTAATCCAAAGTTCCTGGTTTGATTCCAGGCCAAGGCAAATTTTTAATTTCAGGAAATTAGTAAAAATTAAAGTTCAATTATTAAATAACAGATGGTGCCACCTTGGTCTAAATTTAAATAATTATTAATCCAACAGATTGTGGCACCATAGCATAAATTAATTAAATTGGCAGTTATTTCAAAAATAAATTGCTAGGGGAAATTTGGCTAGTTAGGGTTATTTGGATCACGTAATCCCCTAAGTAAATGTTGGTTTATAATTGATAAGATTGATATTTTGATTAGATGATGATGATTTTTTTTTATAAATATATTCAATAAAAGAAAAATTATCTTTCTTTTTTGTATTAGCAAATTTATATTGTAAAACTTTAATCATAATCTAATAATGTAAACATTAATAAAATTTGCATATGCAGTAAATGATCAGTTATGATCAATAATGAATTAATATATTTCTAACAAGATAAATACAACAAGGTAAATGTAATAAGGTTAATATAGTGATCCTAATCACTATACTTACTGTATTTATAAAAATAACAAATATTCAGCAGGATATACTTTTATTCCAAAATCAGATAATTGAAATTCAAAAATGTTTTTGGCTTCTTCAGCCTTCTTCAGTTAACCAAAATGTTTTTCATATAAATGTATATTACAGTAGAAGCCACTTATTAGAATCTTTTTGGGACCGATCTATTTTGATAACAATAACCGATTGATAACATCAAATGGTTCATGTCAAAAAAGTATAACTTTAGATTTTTTTTTATTATTATGCAGTATATTTTGTACTTACCTGTTTATATATTGTATCTATATAATTATATATAGTGTAACCATAATTCAAAGTTTTGTTGGGACTCCTGAAAAAACTATGGATACAGGAAAATAATAGATGTGGGCTATGTAAAAGGAAAAAACAAAAGAAAATTAGATTAAAAGATATTATTATTATTATTATTATTATTATACAAAGCTCTTATAACTACAGTGACCATATTTTTGGGAGCGAAATTGGGGACAGATAGATTCTCGATCCAGTTAAAACAGAGGTATTTGACTGAATCGGCTAAACATTTAGCAGAACACAACCACATGGTAACAGTCTAATCACTAAGCCTATCAATGATTAAAATTAAATTATCATATGCAAAATTATAAAAACTTTTATCAAAATTTAGCATCTAAGGAAAGATATTATAAATTTTAAAAGACAAAAACATACCAACTATGCTTTAAAAATTCAAACTGCATTCCATCATGATGTATCTCCAAACGCAATACTCGTGACCACAATAGTCGAATGAAACTCTTCAGCGACTATATGGTGGAACCAATAAGACTCAAAACAAAAACATACCAACTATGCTTTAAAAATTCAAACTGCATTCCACCATGACGTATCTCCAAACGCAATACTCATGTGACCACAATAGTCGAATGAAACTCTTCAGCGACTATATGGTGGAACCAATAAGACTCATTTCATATGGTAGTTGTAATCCAATGAGATCACTCAAATAATGTTAACACAGATAATCGGAAAACTATATATATAATTACAATTTATTATTAAAAGAAATTAGAAACTTACTTGCAAAAGACCCATTTTTATCTTATTTGATGCTATATAATTTATATATATAATATGCAAATACGGGACTAAAAAATCAAATACAGAACATTTGTACATTAAAATAATTTCAGGAACATGCTGCTGAAATACAAAACTTTCTCTGGAAATACAGGACACAATATCTATAATGGATCAACAAACACTTGTTGAACTTAATACAGGTAGGCCTTGATTAGTACGAGTTTGAATAATGCGATATTCGATTAGTGCGACTTATAAAAATGATACCGTTTTTCAGTGAAACTTTCAATCCATGGGCCATGGCCCACCCGAGCCCACCCGTAGTTACGTCCCTGCAGAGGGAAGTATGAGCAAATTCTTGCCTGCTTATTGTTCATTAATCGGTAAGATAAAACCATAGTATTATTTCATATGGATTTAAACCTTTTTTAATCTATGCTTGAATTTAATATAGAAATGAGCTGGAACTTCTAAGCTGTACAGATCTCCAGCAAGTTTGGGGTATAAGAAAGTCAAAACTAAATAGTGAGGTAACAGAACCAATCACAAGTTAAATTTGTTATTACAACTACTATAAAATACTCACTTTTCAGAAAAAAATCGTCATTGAAATGTAAGCTGCATACTAACATGTATGGAGAAACTTTTTGCCTATTTTTAATACAATCGTACATTTTTTAGTAAAATGCTTTATTTGATGGAAATTTATGCAATGATATTACAGGATTTTTATACGTTGATGAGCATTGAGGCACAAAAACAATTATTTTTTACTTTTCAAAACTTTTGCAAATAATCAATCGAGAACTCAAATCAAAACAAACTACCCCGACTATAGTAGTTACAAAAATTGCCACTAGACGTCTACTCTGTCGCTTTGCTTCCCGAATATTATACTATACCATGGTGGAAATATACAAGGTGTGCTATTCTCAGAGCTCATTTTCGTATGATCTGCGCATGACGTCATATTAGCATGGTGGAAATGTACAAGGTGTGCTATTCTCAGAGCTCATTTTCGTATGATCTGCGCATGACGTCATATTAGACATAAAAGCAGCGCTCAACTTCCACTTTCGATTTGCTATTTTGGTTTCGATTTGGCAATTGGTTTGATGATGAGACACAATTCCTGGTAAGTTATTAATTTAGATGATGAACAGCGATGTAAAATATGAAAATAATAAGTTATTAATTTAGATGATGAACAATGATGTAAAATATGAAAATAATAGTTATTAATTTAGATGATGAACAACGATGTAAAATATGAAAATAAATATATTTTAAACAGTTAGTATTGTGGTTATAACGTAAAATATGAAAATAAATATTTCTTAAACAGTTAGTATTATGGTTGGACGCAATTCCTGGTAAGTTATTAATTTAGATGATGAACAATGATGCACAATTCCTGGTAAGTTATTAATTTAGATGATGAACAACGAGTAAAATTCGCAATTCCTGGTAAGTTATTAATTTAGATGATGAACAATGATGTAAATGCAATTCCTGGTAAGTTATTAATTTAGATAATGAACAATGATGTAAAACACAATTCCTGGTAAGTTATTAATTTAGATGATGAACAACAATGTAAAATATGAAAATAAATATTTACAATAAACTTAACACTAACTGTTTAAGAGTTATGCTGAAGTTAGCTAATGGCCGGAATCTCACACTTAAAAAGTTAGTGTCAACGATGTAAAATATGAAAATAAATATTTCTTAAACAGTTAGTGCTGTGAGTTTATTGTGGTTATTGGTATGAGATGCAAATCCTGGTAAATTATTAATTTAGATGATGAACAACGATGTAAAATATGATTTGGTAAGTTATTAATTTAGATGATGAACAATGATGTAAAATATGAAATGGTTGGTTTTTTGATGGCATGAGATGCAATTCCTAGTAAGTTATTAATTTAGATGATGAACAACGATAAAAGTGAAAATAAATATATTTTAAACAGTTAGTATTGTGGTTATAAGGACGCAATTCCTGGTAAGTTATTAATTTAGATGATGAACAATGATGCACAATTCCTGGTAAGTTATTAATTTAGATGATGAACAACGAGTAAAATTCGCAATTCCTGGTAAGTTATTAATTTAGATGATGAACAATGATGTAAATGCAATTCCTGGTAAGTTATTAATTTAGATAATGAACAATGATGTAAAATATGAAAATAATAAGTTATTAATTTAGATGATGAACAATGATGTAAAATATGAAAATAATAGTTATTAATTTAGATGATGAACAACGATGTAAAATATGAAAATAAATATTTAATTTAGATGATGAACAATGATGTAAAATATGAAAATAAATATTTCTTAACTTAGTATTATGGTTATTCATTGTGAGGTTGGCTAATGGCCAGAATCTCACAAAGCAAGAATAATTACCATATTTTAAATATAGTTAATACTTCAAATAGTGTGAGAAATTTGTGGGACCCATTATTCGCACCAATCGAGACTACCTGTACTGTATATCATGTAACCAATTAAGCAAAAAAGTGAAGTGAAATGATTTACACTTATAGTTAATATTGCCAATTCCAGTTTACAGAAAATCATGAAACACTAGAACAATAGCAAGAAAATTCTTATATCAAAAATAATTTTAAATTTTTTTTTTAATGAAGGGAATTATAAAGTCACTAAATCCCTATATCAACAATTTTAAAACTATATATTTTGTCTTAAAAAAAAAAAAAAAAAAACTACAATTTTAAAACTATATATTTTGTCTTAAAAAAAAAAAAAAAACGTTAAAAATCACCAGATCTGGCCACACATTGGTACACACAGTAAGGCTACACCATTTGTAAGAGCAAGACATGCAGTGAAACCATCTGAAGGTGCCACAAAGTTTTGGAGAGCAGTCATATTTGTATATGACTGCTTTCCAAAGTATGAATATGAATTTATGCTGTAAAGAATAAATTCATATTCATAGAATTATAGAAAAGCTGTATGAATTTATTGTATCAAAAACTTACATTGATCTAATATTTATTTATTAAAAAACGTATACAAATCAGATTTTTTCTACTTATGTCGAATCTGCATTATTTTAAATGGAGGACAAGTGTTTATCTTCAGATTTTCTCATTTTTGCCTAAATTTTGGTGAAAACAAAACAATAAATGAACACTTAACAAATAATAATGTTTATTTTAATAGGTTAACCAATATTTTAGTATTATCTGCGATATTTTTTAGTTTTAAATATGGTATTTTATGGCAGTGTATCGATTCTGATGATGATAACTGAAATTCTGATTATTATAAGTGAAGTCATAAAGCATTTTAATATAGATGATTTGGGACTGCAATTTTGATAACACTAAATGCTTAATAACAATATTTGTGATTACAATAAGCAGCTTCTACTGTATTTGTAAATTTTCTTTACATTACTTAGACAAAATTAGGACATTTTTCATAAGAATTATATCAATAGCAGATGAATTATCTTTCTATTTGATATATCTTATTGCAGATTTAAATGCTTTTTTTCCCTTCCAAATAATTTATTCATTTTTATTTGTTTTTCTCTCCATTCATATCTTGATGAAAATATGATTGGTTAAAGAGAGACTGGAAAAGAGAGAGTCGAGGTAGCTGTTTTGAAAGAGAATTATTTTAGAGAAAATCTTCTTTTCTTTTGACTGTTCTCAGGTTGACTGGTTACAGTTTTAGCTGTTCAGTTTCTTTAATATAATGCTCATAATCAAATATTCAGGAACTGGTGAATCTGCTTGTCAAAAGCTATTCAATCTGAAAAATATGATTTTATTCCAAACACATCAAAATTAGTATTGCTGCAATATTATGTCTTACCTATGTCACAAATTTACCTTGATTTTAATCTTCATTGTATTACCTGCAATTAGGACTTTTTGATTGGAAAATTATTCCATATATTGATTTATAATTTTAAACATTATATTTGTTCATTTTGACACACAGCATCATTTGTTGAGTAAGTTGATAAATTTTGTCAATTGGTAAGCTATTCAATTTTTTTTAGAATGCTTTCTAAAAAATCAACAAATAACTGAATTATTTAAATTTAAACATTTCAAATGGTTTAGGTATTTGTTGATTTTGAACTATGGCTAACTATGGTTGTTATATTTTTTATTGTTTAAGAGATTACTGGATACAGACAAATATACAATCCAAAATATATATTGTACAGATATTACAAAAAGTGAAAGTATTTTATTTGTAACCTATAAAAACTTGCATGTAAAATCTTAAAATTTTCTTTTTTGGAGAAGCCAATTGTCTTAGTAAAAATCAAATACATTTTTATATGAACATTGAAAGGTAAACATATTTTGAATTTCCAAATTCTTGCCAAAATCTTGATGTTTATTTTCCATCTTTACAAAATTTTCTCTCAAACCTGTCTCTGGAAGCAGATTGGTCATCCAGATGGTTGCATGGTAAACATTCACTTTACATCTTGAAGGATACAAGTTAAATTCTAGGCCCGTAACTCCTATTTTCTGGTAGGGGGCCAGACTTGGCTTGTTATTAAATTTTCCATCCCTCAACTAGTGTTGTCCACTCTTTGGTGAACTCTAGAAGTGGCAGCTGCTAGACAAAATATATCCCATAAGCGATATAGCAACTTAACTAATCTGACCTATCCTGCAGGAAATTTGCTGGTGCATATTCCAAGCTTTATTTATTTTTTGCTGACTAAAGCTTTTTTCATAAATGTGATGCTACATGTATCTATACATGTAGCATCACATTTATGAAAATATGAAAACATGTCTATTTCTCTCATTTCTGTTATTCTCTTTCTGTACTTAAATTCATAATTACAAATTATATATAAAAAACAATATATCATTGCATGGAATTGTAATCACCTTCTGATCATTTTGCTAAAGTAACATGATTTATAAATGATAGTTTGTCTTGCTGTCATGAAATTTTTGATGGAAAGATTCCTGGTGATTCCTGGTGACAAGCAGATGAAATTAAACACTTCTGCCAAGAAAAAGTCCGAAAATCTTAACTTCAATAGCTAGTCACAGAAGCATTAGGAACTTCAGCTATAGTTGCAGCAATTTTAAGTGCTAAGGATAATTATAATAGGAAAAATAAATTTTTATTTTTGTTTTGTTAATAATTTAATAATGTATTTTCTAATTATTATTTAACAGTTACATTCAGTTATATTACAGTTTAGTTTACAATAAAATATTTCCTATTCATATATCTATATACACTTCCATATAAATTCAAATTTTTAGTTGGTCTGGAATGTATATCTCCTGCATAATAAATACATTAATAGGAAATCAAATGATAGATATATATTGTTTCAATAGAAGTCATAATTTTTTATAATATAAATATCTACAAATAGCATAAATGAGCAGACCTAATAACTTCAAAACTTTATTAATAAGAAGCGTTTTTGGCTCTTATTAGCCCTCATCAGCTCAAATTACAATCACTTTTATTCTAGAACATAGAACTCTACAGTCACATAGAGTTCTATGTTCTAGAATAAAACTGATTGTAATTTGAGCTGATGAGGGCTAATAAGAGCCAAAAACGCTTCTTATTAATAAAGTTTTGAAGTTATTAAGTCTGCTCATTTGTGCTATTTGTAGATATTTATATTATAAGTATAGACATATAGAGCAGTAGACATAATTTGTCATTCTTTTTAGGAAGGAACATAATTACAATGTATATCAACAACCCCTTTGTGTGTATGTATATACAGATAGGCCTCGATTAGTGCGAATAATGGGTCCCATGAATTTCTTGCACTATTCGAAGTATTAACTATATCGCACACGTATTTCTAAAGTGACACAAGTCAAAAACTTGCATTTTTATGTTGGCACCATTTTATAACTTGGGAAGCAATCCTCCATCATCTTTTGAAACCATTTTCCTAAAAAATGGTTTCAAAAGATTACAAATTTTGAAAAAATTATTAGTTATATAATGGTTTTTAGTTAAGCTGAATTTGTAGTTTTTCCAATTTTCTCAAAACGTTCGTTTTTGACTTGTGTCACTTTAGAAATACGTGTGCGATATAGTTAATACTTCGAATAGTGCAAGAAATTCATGGGACCCATTATTCGCACTAATCGAGGCCTATCTGTATATACATACACACAAAGGGGTTGTTGATATACATTGTAATTATGTTCCTTCCTAAAAAGAATGACAAATTATGTCTACTGCTCTATATGTCTATACTTATAATATAAATATCTACAAATAGCACAAATGAGCAGACCTAATAACTTCAAAACTTTATTAATAAGAAGCGTTTTTTGCTCTTATTAGCCCTCATCAGCTCAAATTACAATCAGTTTTATTCTAGAACATAGAACTCTACGTGACTGTAGAGTTCTATGTTCTAGAATAAAACTGATTGTAATTTGAGCTGATGAGGGCTAATAAGAGCCAAAAACGCTTCTTATTAATAAAGTTTTGAAGTTATTAGGTCTGCTCATTTATGCTATTTGTAGATATTTATATTATAAAAAATTATGACTTCTATTGAAACAATATATATCTATCATTTGATTTCCTATTAATGTATTTATTATGCAGGAGATAAATATTCCAGACCAACTAAAAATTTGAATTTATATGGAAGTGTATATAGATATATGAATAGGAAATATGTAATGTTAAATAGCTAATGACAAAAAAGCCCATTTTTCTGGTGTTTAACCCCTTCAAAGCCAAGTGACTGTTCCTGCCAAGTCGAAACCAAAATAGTGAATCGAAAGCGGAAGTTGAGCACTGCTTTTATGTCGCTCAACCATATACATTTACTAACCTCTATTTTTTTCGTTTCCTGTTTTATCATCAAAAGTGTTCTTCCTTTTATCCATTTCGATACTTTTTAAAAAAGAAAATTCTGTACTATGCTATATGTATACGATAACAAAGCTGAATAATAATAATAATAATAATAATGTTAAATAACTAATGACAAAAAAGCCCATTTTTCTGGTGTTTAACCCCTTCAAAGCCAAGTGACTGTTCTTGGACTGCTCCTTGTTTGTTTTATTAACCAAAAATCAACATTAATTTGTTAATTGATATCATAAAAGGGGATGGACATTTGTTAGTAAGACTGGTCTATGCTTACATCGTAAAAGGAGGCGGAGCTTTGTTAGTAAGACTGGTCTATGCTTACAACTTGCATTAATCGAATATTTGCTCGCACTAAGTGAAAAACGGTATCATTTTTATAAGTCGCACTAATCGAATATCGTAACTGAAAAACGGTATCAATTTTATAAGTTGAGATCGGAAGAGCGTCGTGTAGAAGTAAGTGAAAAACGGTTTCATTTTTATAAGTCGCATTAATTGAATATGCATTATTCGAACTCACACTAATCAAGGCGTGTGTGTGCGTGTGTGTGTGTGTGTGTGTGTGTGTGTGCATGTGTGTGCGTGTACGTGTGTGTGTGTGTGTACGTGTGTGTGTGTGTGTACGTGCGTGCATTAATTGAATATGCATTATTTGAACTCACACTAATCAAGGCGTGTGTGTGTACGTGTGTGTATGTACTATATGATCAAAAGTATTGGAACATCATTACTCATGGACGATAGTCTTTTTAATGTACAAAAATTAATAGCATGTTGGGCCTCCTTTAGCATCGATCACAGCCTGGACCCTTCGAGGAACATTTTCCACTAAGTGTTGGTAGGTTTGTTCAGGAATATTCCTCCACTCCTCTCGAAGAACAGCGAACAGTTCTTCTGCCGAAGTTGGGCAATGCGGCCTGGCACGAAGTCTGTGTTCCAATTCATCCCAGAGGTGTTCAATGGGATTGAGATCAGGGCTCTGGGCAGGCCAGTCCATCTCTTCCACCTCTGCCTCCTCAAACCACTCCTTCACAGCCCTCGATTTGTGGCAGGGCGCATTATCATGCTGAAACAGACTTGGTCCCAGCCCGAACTGTTGCCACAGTGTTGGCAACATGGAATTGCTTAAAATGTTGATGTACAATGCAGAGTCCATGACTTGTTCACTCACTATATTCAGAAATAAGATACATTATAACAAATTTTTAAAATATGAGGATTTGTGTAATTAACAAGTAAGTTCTTTTGAAAAAATTATATAATTCAAAGTCTTAATTTTTTTTTGGTCCCAAGTACTTTGAATTAACAAGGTTTTACTATATCTAGTTGATATATGAGTAATGTCTTGTTTTCAAGGTTCTAATGAAAGTTTTTTCTTCAAAGTGATCAATTATTATTTCAGTTGATACTATTATATAAATAGTATCAACTGAAATAATAATTGATGCTTCTTTTCATATTATATTCAGTTTTGTACTGGTAATTGAATAGTAGATAGTCCATTTGAATTACTGAATGTCAGAAGAAAAAAAGCATATTCACCATTATTTACTTCATGATTTTTGTAAAGTCCATAGCAGGAAAGTTGGAACCAAAAACTTTTATAATATATATAATATTGCACAAATATTTGGACTGGTTGTGGACTATTGTATTTCAAGATTCTGATGTGGGAATTTTTCATTGTCTGATAAACTATGGACACAGGTGGTCTTTGAAGACTGAAGATGATAAGTTTAAGAATCTAATCAAAGTCGATCCCCATTATATATTATCAGGGACATTAGATTAAAAATAAATGTTAATCAATAAACTCTTGTAAGGTAAATTTGCATTTGTATAATAAGTTGATCGTGACAATTATCATCAACATAACCAAATTGGTGATTATGATTAAACATAAGTTAAAGTAATTTAATTGGAATATTCTGATAGATATTATAAAATATTGTAATTTAAATTCTCTTTTTGATTTTCACTTATTCAGATTATTATAAAATTATCTAATAGAACATTGTTTCAAACAACAGATTAGATTAAAAGAGCCTTAGATATATTTTTCATTGAAACTGAGATTTTTTTTCTAATAGAATTCAAAAGCTAATTTAAAGATGGGAGATAGATAAATAGCAATTTCTATTGCTACTTATCTATCTCCCATTTTTCTTTTTTCTAATAGAATTCAAAAGCTAATTCAAAGATGGGAGATAGATAAATAGCAATTTCTATTGCTACTTATCTATCTCCCATTTTTCAGTCAGCTTTTAAATTCCATTGCAAGATTTTCTATAGAAATTCCAGTAAACTTCTATAGAAAATCTTGCACATCTTACATAACTAGCTTTTACATAAAGGAAGGAAAGAAATTAGATAGATAAAACTTAAAAAAAAAATCAATACAGATAATCTTTGACTTACTGTATTGATTGGCATTTTCAACTTCCAAGTTACAATGATACCGTTCGAAACTTGAACCCCATCATTGTAACTTGGAAGCTGAAGATGCCAAAAATTTATGGATTTCTCATTTCTAATGTTTACTAGGACACTGTATATTATCTTAATAAACATAAAGAATGCAAAACTACAAGAATCAAACACAAAAAATGATGCTTTCTATATTTCCTATCTTTGGATCAGGGACTAAAACCCATTGAATTGTATTGACTAATCACAGAATTAACATATTTTATCACCATCATAAGTATGAATGGTCGTAAGTCAAGGATTACCTGTATTTTTTTCTCATAAAATATGACTTATTCTAAAAAATTTAAATTTTACTAAATATAAGTTAACTCTGACTTTTGCATTGTCAAAAAATAAATAAATAAATTTAGGGTTTAAACAGACAGTAATTGATTATATTTAATATTCTGAAACTTCCTTTTAAACGTTATGATATATTTTTCAAGAATCTATATTTAACAAATGAGTTTTCATTTGTCTTTGCTTATATTGAAAATACGATTTTTCTTTAAACTGCTTAAAACTCTTATAATCAACATAATAAGATATATTCAGCACTATTATGCAATAGAGTAAAAGTATTTATTTTATATAACTTTGCAAACGTTTTCGGTTTGACACCATTCTCAAGCGACATTTCAAACTACAATTCTTATATACTTTGTTTTTTGAGTTCCATTGTAGTTTGAAATGTCGCTTGAGAATGGTGTCAAACCGCTTTTCGGTTTGACACCATTCTCAAGCGTCATTGTGAAGAGTAGTTTGCGAAGTTATATAAAATAAATACTTTTACTCTACTGCATGATAGTGCTGAATATATCTTATCTTGCTTATATTGTTTTATTTTAGGACTTTCATAGATTATCCATATTTGCATAAAGAATTATCATATAAATAAAAACATCATTAACTACAAAAAATATATATATTTAATCTTTTTAATTTATAATTTAAAATTTTTTTCTGTTTTTATCATTATGCAAAATTAAACAAAAAATTAAAAAATATCAATAAATTATGTGAATTTAAAAATAAATTTATAATTTTGAATGCAGTAGTAGTTTTTTCATAAATTTTAAACTGGATACTTATAAGTAAACTGTCATATCATTACATTAATAAATAAAAATTAATTTTCTGACAACTGTCAGAAAATTAATTTTTATTTATTAAAATTAATTTTCTGATCTGTTAATAAAATAGAGAATTGGAATATTTTATTATTATTTTGTAAATAAGATGGTTCAGATAAATTTAATAAAAAATAATTATTTTTATATTTCAGAAGAAGTTTATAACCAACTCTCAACAACTTCCAAACCAGATATCATTTATTCCCAAAAAATATCTGCGGGCACTGTAGACAGGTCTTTAGTTCAACCAACAGTCATAGTTCAAGCTCCTTCATCATCACTTCCTTCTTATTCATCTGTCAGTTCTGTAATATCACCAGCTAGCACCTATAGTAATACTCTATCTTCATCAGTCATCAGTCAGTCAAATACCTTTACTATGCCCCAACTTCAAATAATTACTGGAGAAATGGATAGTTCAACTTCACCATCGTCTAATGTAAATTTGGCAACAAAACGGCCATTTTCAAATACAGTTGATAGTAATAACCAAGAAGGAGAAATAAGTTCAAGTAGGGAGGAACCTGAAAAACGAGTTAAAGAAGATAGTGCAGTATCTTGTAGCAGTGACAGTTCATAAATTGAAAATCTCTTCAGAGATTTACACTTAGAAACATTCATCATTAAGAAAAAACAGTCAATGTATAAGTGTTGAACTGTGCATGCCACAGACTCTATTTGCTCCTGCTCACTCTCGCAGTTCATTAGAAGAGGGTTTCACAGTGAAATACAGTTCCCGCTAAGAATGAGTAGGTGCTAGTGGCTAGAACTGTGTTGTCATCCTAGCTTCTAGACGTTTTTCCTCCTTTATCAAAAAATAAAAGTTTAAAAAAAATCTTAAATTCCAGTAAAACTTCTTTAGAAAGTCTTGCATATCTTACATGACTAGCTTTTACATAAAGGAATAAACAATATTAAAGGAAAGAAAATTCAAAAGACTTAAATGTCTCAAACTGTTTAAAACCCTTCATTGTGTCTGTGTTGAAAGAGAATTGAAAACTCATAACCATTATGCAAATCAGAAACCATGCTTGATTTTGCAATGGAATAATGAGTCTTGAATGTATAGCAGTTATTAATGTGGCCAATTTTCATTATGTGAAACAACTGCAAACTGTTGTCATCAATGTGACAATGTTTTGATTGTTCCACTGTACACAAGTGTCTTGCCATTATTGCTTGATCCTTCCTTCCAATAAATCCTATGCTCTAAGGAATATTGTAGTATTGATTTGGGAATTACATTATACAGTAGAGTGTCTATTATCTGAACATCAGTTATCTAAACAAGTCAAGCATCTGAATCATTGCTGCCAAAAAAAAGAAAATTCAATATCTTTTAGTGTACTGGTCGTTGTGCTAAAGTATTATTTTTGCCCCTTAATGCATTTGTTCCCAGTTATTTATCTAAAGATATATGCAGTATAACATATAATAGTTTTAATTTGTCATTACAGGAATTAAAAATCAGAGGTTGACTTTAATTACTATATGGAGAATTTGGTTGTGATTTACAAATCATTTCCTAAAATTATTTTATATAATACTTCATACTTTAATATACAGTAGTAATAATCTTATGTGCATTTAAAATAAAAAATTTATGTACATTTTTTGGTATAAACTGAATATTCTCATATATGTTTGATTATCCAAACTATTTGATTAACTGAACAATCTTGGTTTCAGTTAGTTTGGATAATTGATGCTCTACTATATATTTTTTTAATTGTAATTCTAAAAATATAAAGGTTTTAAAACTAAATTACTCCTTGAAATTTTAATATGGCATTTTTATTATAAATACAAAAATTAAATACTAAATGATAGAAATGAAAGTAGTAAATCCATTGCTAAATAGGCTAACCTGAAAAATTTTTTATAATATAAGAATTTTAATTATAAAACAGATTATAAAACTTTCACATAATTATTTTACACCTTGTTAATTAATTTTATTAATTATTAAACAGTTAATGTATTTAGTTAATAATGAGCAATATACATTCAACTCAGTTAAATAACAAAAATCTTGCAATTGTGGCAGATGATACTTTGTTACTTTTCTCCGTAATTTAAATGCTAAGTTTGAAACTGGAAAGAATATTTTTGGTATGATGATAGATATTTTTCAGTTTCAAATTTTTGATAAAACAATAACTTAAAAATAATGAAAAGTTTAATAAAAATAAACTAGAAGAAGAAAAGCTGATGCATATACAAGTTAGCAAATTATACTGACTACTTTAATTACAGATTTACAATATACTGATACACCATTGAAAGGTTAATATAATGTATTCATGGAAAAGAGAACTTTATTAAATCAGCTTTTAAATCGAATCATTCTGGCAAAATTTATATTATATGGTCCCAGTGATATGTTGTTTCTTTTTTGTATGTGGTACATGCTATAGGCACATAAAAGCAATTAACCTTTTCAACATTAAAATTTTTTGCCTTCAATAATGAGGGTATTTCTGGAATTCCTTAAAAATTTATTGTCAAAGATAATAGTATACTGGAGACAAGTTCACTGATCAATGAAGACCAGTAATCAAAATTAAAATGGTTAATTGTATGTTTACACAAGCTTTGGTTTGGATTTGTTCATAATTTGTTTAATATTTATTTATTTACTTTTAACATAAAACAATTGAAATTACCAAGGAAAAGAGAGATCTATATTTCCTCTTTAAAATAACAAAGATTACAAAGTAAATATCACTATCATTAATAAAAAGAAAGAGATACACAGTTTAAAATTCAATAAATTTTCTAACTATACTTTAAGAATTCACAATTTGCTTTCTATATGTAAATTGTTTCCATGGAACATTAATTGATAAGTCAAAAATAATTGGCTAACAGTTTTATTTAAATTTGTCTGATATAATGATAAACAAAAATAAATTGTGGTATATAATACAGTACCGATAAAAATCTGCATATAGCCTTGAAATTCAAACTTTTTGATATGATGTGTATTTAAAATCATCCAAATGAAATCTAGTAGTTTTTGCAATTTAGTAGTTATTTAATGAATATTATGAATGAAAATTAATTTAATTATGTATATGAAATAACTAAATGTTTCTTTTCACCTAAATATCTTTATCAGCTATATTTAAGTTTGTATGAATCTTATACAAATAGCTTTATTTATATTTACAAATAAATTATAATCAACAACTCTCAATAATTTTAATACCAGAAAGTAACTAGTCAATAGAGTTGACTATTCACTATTAATATTAGCATTAAACAAAGTAAATGATTCTGTCAGAGAAAAAAATTGGATTTATATTGAAGAGAACATATTAACAAATGTGCACTGCAATATTAAAATAAATGAAATGAGAAAAGCTATTTCTAAATGTCATTTTATATGGTCTGTTGCTAATATGACTATCCAATTTATTACTGATATTTATTTTTATTTTTTTAAAATTATACGTAATCTTTTTATGCCAATATCAAAAAGTTTGAGATATCTAAACATGTAATATAAATAGAATTTGAGTTTTTAAAATTATAATAATGTTAGAAGAAAATTATAGCAAATTTGTAATAATGAATTTATTTTTATTTTTTTTTTTACAATCATAATGGCTTACTAATATTATTATTGAAATATGTTATATTCTAGTTTTTATTATCCTTATTAAAAAATATAATAAATTGTTTTTCGAGTTAATTATAAAGATATATCTGATAAATATCCAGATTTGGCAATATAAGGCATAAATTACTTCAAAAATTTTTAATAGATAATCAAAATTTTCAAATATTTTTATTGGTCTATACATTAAATGATTTTTTTATTTTTCTTTAAAATAGAAATGAGATATATATTATAGCTGATGTAAAGCATAATAGTTATTTATTGTTTTGACAAGTGAAAAATTTTCAGCTAAAATCAGAATTATTTTTGTGTAAAATTTCATTGGAATGCCATTTAGCTCTTTAGGATAGCTTTTAAAGGATTTATTTATTTATTCAATAACAGAAATTTCTTAAATTTAATATTTGAATAAATAGCAAGTAAATTGCAATTAATGTTTTGGATATTAGACATGAATTTATTTTCAAAATGATTATAAATTTGATGATAACTCACTAAACGGGATTAATCCTTTTTTACGAAAACCAAACTGAAACAGCCAAACTTCCCCTGGTGGATGTTTCAGTTTGGTTATTTCATTATAAATTTGATCCTGAAGTTCAGGAGAAAAATTGTCAATAGTAAAAATTACAGTTATTCTTAAAATTAACTTTGAATCATATGAATAATTCATAGTTTAGTTAGTTTTTAAAGTCCTTATAAAAAACAAATTGTTATATAAAGATATATATTTGATGAATATCAAGATATTTAAATAATTAAAAATTTGAACAAGAAAATTGAATTAAATAATTTGACAGTCTTATCTGATACTGATATATTTTTATAATTTAATTAAAACTCCACATCTGCTAACAGGTTAAATCATCCATTACTCAAAATTTATATAACTAAAAAGCTTTCAGTTTCAAGGCTATCTTCAATAGCTTTAATTATTGGACATTAATTTGAGTAAAAGAAAAACTAAACTATAGATTTTTCACAAGATTAACAACATCCATATAGGAAGAATAAAGCCAATATCAAAAATATTGTAAACTATCTGGAGCCAATGCATTTTCATCCAATCCTGAAACATTATCTGTTTATTAGTTGTATACTCTGTATTTCAATAAACAATCATTTTAAAATAGATAATTAGTCTAAGGAGAAACATAACAGGATGAAATTTTATATTTTGCTAAAACTAAAAAATTAGAATTTCTAATAAGGAAATTTTACAATTAGTTTCAAATTAATAATACAAATTTCATATATTAAATATTTTTGTAAATTAGAAAATTATCATATTCTATATCAGTATTTCTCAAGCTTTTTTAAATCAGAGCACACTTGTAGAATAATTTAAACCCTGAGGTGCACTTTAAATATTAATTAAATAAAATTAGCCATAAAACTACAAAATAGGAAAATGAGCATCCAGTTTAAAATATCAAATGAAAAAGAGCCACGTGCCTATCCATAGCTTTTTAAAAATAGATTATAAATATATATATAAATCATAAATTATTCTTTCATTTGCTTGGGGTGCACCAGTTGAGAAACAATGTTAATGGTCTCCAAAGTATGATGCAGTCACCCCTAAGAGTGCATAAGAAATTTCCAAGAGCACATTTTTTTGCTCATCATAATCAATGTCTCTCATAAATGAATGCTGTTTTTCTTAATTGCATACCCCTTTATCAATAAAAAAGTTTGGACCACTACTATATATCACTATTTTTCCAGTTCAGTTTGAGAAATTGCTGTTAATAACTATAGATCAGTGTGGAGCCAAACAGACTGACTAACAACATCGCATTATATATATATATATATATATATATGGACAATCATGTCAATTGTTTTGTTATTGTGACTTCATATAATTTATACATATTTTATGAGTAATCCATTTTTAAATACTGGTAATAATAAAGGAGTCTTGGATCTTGTTAATTGCCAGAATTATTATCCAAACAAGATCTTGCATATTAAATGATGTCATCTTTGATACCACATAATCCAACCCAGAATTACTATTATAAGAGTAAACCTTATAAGATTCTAATATTAAATCTTTCCAGTTAACCAATATTTGAACAGAAGTATGAAGGATTAAATGGGAATTTCTGTTGACTCCAAAATATCAAACCTCTGGGTACTTTAGATCCATAATGTTTTATTTTAGGATCACAGGAACTTGCTTTACAATGTTTAATCCCAATTAAAAAATATGAGACTGCATTAAGAATGAATAGACACAAACATTCACTTTTATTTATATAGATGTAAATAATTTGATAAAATACCTATATGTTAATAGATTTCTCAGCATAAATAAGGAATTGGAATAAATTTATTTAGTAATTACTAAGAAAGCTGTCTTTCTTCCTTCAATAAAATTATTTTGTAAAGATAATACATTATGATTTTCATTGTTTGAATAAATGTCTTATAAGCCAGAAAACGTCGAATAAAAAATAAACAGCATTAATAGTTATATAAAAGCAAAAAGATTTATATTTTATATAATGTTTGAAAATTTTTATATGCATGTATTTTTCACATTGTGATAAGAATTAATGCTTCCACAGATGATCTGACATGTAATACTTGTGTTCCTGAAAAATTTGTAAAGTTGAATTTATATAGCTAATTCAAATGGTGTTACAACAAAAAAGATTTATTGACAAAATTTTTCCTATTCATCAATTGTTAGATTTCTCACCATATTTTTATATTAGCAGTTTTTCTAATGACGGAAACTACTGTAAATGTGTCTTATGTATAACTTATATAAAAGTATATGTGAGCGAATAGATTTTTATCTGAATCCAGACACTTCTTAACAATTATTTCATTGCTGGAAGCAATAAATTGCCAAAACAAATCATATAAAAATAGTAATTATGTATAACTTATATAAGAGTAAAAGTATATGTGAGCGAATAGATTTTTATCTGAATCCAGACACTTGTTAACAATTATTTCATTGCTGGAAGCAATAAATTGCCAAAACAAATCATATAAAAATAGTTACCAATTAATATCATACATAATAGTCAGCTTTGATTTCTTTAATGCTAGGTTGACACGATACACTTAGGCTGCATTTACTTCTGAACTACTGTAATTTTGCAAACTCTAGCACAGCCGGAAGTAACGAATTAGCACGCAGTTAGCTTGTCTTAGCACGATACACTTAGGCTGCGTTTACTTCTGAACTACTATAATTTTGCAAACTCTAGCACAGCCGGAAGTAACGAATTAGCACGCAGTTAGCTTGTCTTAATAGGTATTTTATCAAATTATTTACATGTTAATAGATTTCTCAGCATAAATAAGGAATTGGAATAAATTTATTTAGTAATTACTAAGAAAGCTCTCTTTCTTCCTTCAATAAAATTATTTTGTAAAGATAATACATTATGATTTTCATTGTTTGAATAAATGTCTTATAAGCCAGAAAACGTCGAATAAAAAATAAACAGCATTAATAGTTATATAAAAGCAAAAAGATTTATATTTTATATAATGTTTGAAAATTTTTATATGCATGTATTTTTCACATTGTGATAAGAATTAATGCTTCCACAGATGATCTGACATGTAATACTTGTGTTCCTGAAAAATTTGTAAAGTTGAATTTATATAGCTAATTCAAATGGCGTTACAACAAAAAAGATTTATTGACAAAATTTTTCCTATTCATCAATTGTTAGATTTCTCACCATATTTTTATATTAGCAGTTTTTCTAATGACGGAAACTACTGTAAATGTGAATTATGTATAACTTATATAAGAGTAAAAGTATATGTGAGCGAATAGATTTTTATCTGAATCCAGACACTTGTTAACAATTATTTCATTGCTGGAAGCAATAAATTGCCAAAACAAATCATATAAAAATAGTTACCAATTAATATCATACATAATAGTCAGCTTTGATTTCTTTAATGCTAGGTTGGCACGATACACTTAGGCTGCGTTTACTTCTGAACTACTGTAATTTTGCAAACTCTAGCACAGCCGGAAGTAACGAATTAGCACGCAGTTAGCTTGTCTTAGCGTGTGTCAAAAGTAAACGCAAATTAGACATGGCAGCTTCCAATGTTGTTAAGGCTAGTATTGCAACAGTGTTATTACAAATAAATAATATTGATTCTGAGTCGGAAGAGGATGAATTAATGTTGTCAATGGCAATTAGACAAATGGAAGATGATTTTAAAGTAAAACGAAGACGCATTGAAAAAATAGAAAACTTTGTAGAAGTAACTGTGCCACTGTATAATCCATCAGATTTCAAACAGCATTTCAGATTGACAAAGGCATCGTTTGAAATTTTAATAAATAAGTTATATCAACTTTTACAAACAAAAAATGTAAGTGATCCCGGCAGACGACCAATATTACCAGAAAAACAATTACTTTGCTGCTTATGGACGATGGCAAATCAAGAATCATTCAGGTAATAATAATGTATTTAATATGATGTTAAATCAGATGTGCCTGTTATTTATAAATACGATTAACGAAA
>AYEL01045385.1:0-16163 GCA_000484575.1 Olivierus martensii
ATTGCCAACGACGGAGGCGGAGAACGTGGGAAGTAAGTTAACTCTTCAACTAAAATATAATACGTTAGCATATAAGAAAATAACGATAAATAAATAATAGAGTGCATAATAAAATAAAAATAGGACAGGTCCAAGTTAACATCCTCACAAGCTTGGGCATGCTATTTGCAAAATTTGTTCAGAAGTAAACGCAGCCTTAGACACGGTATGACTATTTACTGATGCTAAACTGGTCAATTCCGCGCATGACGTCACCTGAGTTGCAAATCTGAAATAAACACTAGCTGCTTATGAGTAAGTCATATCCGTTTGACGATTTTTGCGTGTTTTAACTGTTTTATGATATGATTATTATTAAAATGATTAATTATGTAGTGAATGGTTGTAATAACCATTATAGAAATATAGAAAAAAAAAAAAGTTCCCTGCAAAGGATCATGCCTGTGCAGAGTCCGGGGACTATCGTGGTAGACCCCACCTGCAAGTGAAATAATAAACAATGGTCTGGAACGCATCGGAATCTGAGAATTTGAGCTAAATGTCACATTTTGTCCCGTGCTCAGGGATGTTATAAAAAGGGAATCGACCACCCCCATTGAGAGAGAGAGAACCCGAGGGAAAATGGGAAAAGAATAAATTGGAAAAAGTATATGTAATAGCTCTCACCACCACTGAGGTTTTACAACCGTCCCATTCCTCCAGCTGCACCGCACAAACAGAGTTGGATCTCACCTACAAGAAAGGTGTTTCCACCTCGAGGCATCAATTAGCAGAGAAGACAGTGCACCATCCGAAGAAGACCCCCCCAAAAGCTACCCACAGATGATGAGCATATACAGGTCCCCATGTGTGGACGAAGATCACATTAAGAACTGTGAACTAAAAACAATTAGTATTGTGCTGTAAAATTGTGTGTTAATTAAAGATCTGCCAAGAATCTTCTAAGTTTTCAGTGAGTGTATTTTTTATAAATTTTGTGTGTGGATATCTGTATTCATTTTAATAATATCATTTTTGTGTTACTAAACTGTCTCTCCACTTTAAAACTTAATCAATTATAGATCATTTTTTGCAGTTTTTATTATTATTACTATTGGCATGCATCATCATAAAATTTACAAACTGCTTTTATAATAAATATCTCAGAAATACTAATATAATTAATCATTTTTCCTTCCAAAAAATTATATATTTATAAATATATTTTTTCTCATAGACCATTAATAAATTTTACAGTTCATTTTTAAATACATTTGATTCCATGTTGGGACTAGTCCACTTTGGCCCAATTAAGCGGCTGCCCCAATTAAATGAACTGTTCCTGGGATTTCTTTCTGTATATTATATATTTATAAATATATTTTTCTCATAGACCATTAATAAATTTTACAGTTCATTTTAAATACATTTGATTCCATGTTGGGACTAGTCCATTTTGGCCCAATTAAGCGGCTGCCCCAATTAAATGAACTGTTCCTGGGATTTCTTTCTGTAATGCCACTCCTCATGCACTTGATTTTCTTATTGTAGGAGACGCACTATGGTAGATTTTGGTACACCAGTTATATCGGCGAGTCTACCATGGCATGTATTAAATGGTTGGATTTTAATTTTATCCAGCCAAGCAATTTTACTTGAAACTGTAAAATCATTTCTTGGCATTTTGGTCAAGATTAAAAATTTAAAATAAAATCGACACTGTAAATGAATATTGCTAGTACAGTATATGGTAATGGTAGATTTTTAAGCAGATGCACGATGTTAGATAACTGATTCGCATCACATCAATGTTGCCAAATAATAGTGTACGCAGTGTTGACATACTTTTGAAAAATCCTAAAATATATCAAAAATTGCTAAATTCCTTTTCTACTACTATCCAAATTAAGCATTTAAATTATGTATTAGTTTATTAGTTTGTATTCGTTCTTTGAGATTTGGCCCAATTAAGCAGAATCGACTGTGTATACATTTCTTTGTTATAAAAAGTAAGGCTAAAATCTCAAGTATAAAAAAAATAAAATAATATTGCTTGAAACTAATATATCTATAATAAAAAGTATATTTAAATAATTAAAATGTAATGTTATTTTATAATAGATAAAAATTACATCTTAAAAAATTTGATATTTCACAGAATAAATCATAAAATAATGCATTATATTTTGATGTACAACAAAAATCTAGCCCTTAATAAGCAGTTACATTTTATTTTTTCTTTTCATACATAAAATGTTTTTAATCTGATAAAGGGCATCACAGCCATTCTGAATAATGCAATATTACAATATTTAAAAATACCTTTATTATGTAAAATGCAAAGCTCTTTAGTAGATAAAAACTTCAATGCTTTTTGTAACTATTATTCTTTAATGTTTGCAGGTAATTTTATGTATTTTAAATCCATATAAAAAATTTTTTAGATAATTTTTTATAAATTTCTATAACTTTTATGTAGTTTTTATTTCTGTAATATAATTAATGTATTTTTAGAAGCTCTTGTACTTAACGAAATAAATTTGCTTCCAGATGTATGGTCCTGCCCTTTAAATTTTGTTGTTTATTTTGTGTAGTAGTCCCCTGGTCTTATGGAACAGGATTAGTTTTGTAATAATAGGAGAAGCACCACGTGTGTTGAAAATGAATTTTAACTGTATAAAGTTTTTGATTGCTAAAGGGCTTTGCATTTTACTTTTGTTTTTGTTTTGTGCAGTCTTAGTAAACTTTTGTTTTTCCTTTATTATTTAGAGTAGCTGATGATGATCACTTAACAGACTTAAGTTGAAAACATTTTGTATGTGCAGTCTTAGTAAACTTTTGTTTTTCCATTATTATTTAGAGTAGCTGATGATGATCACTTAACAGACTTAAGTTGAAAACATTTTGTATACATACATAAAAAAAAATAAAAAATATAACTATCAAATATTGGTTTTCTATTGTATACTATATGAATTATATAACAGCAGTAGTATTAGAATTTTTTCTTGATTATTATGATGATGATGATTTGATTTATCATCATATACAAATCCTTTGAATGATAAAAATCAATAATTCAATTAGAAATAAAAGTTTCATATTAATCATGAGCTTAAAAGATGATGATATTCACGATTGATCCTTAAAATGTATATTAGTTTATTTAAAACTTAATAATGCATTCCAAATACTTCATTATATCTCAAGAAAAGGAATCAAATTGCATATATATTTTTATCTCATTATTTGTATAAGGTGAGTGAGTAAATTGAATTATTTTATTTAATATAGTAATTATCATTCAAAAGATGGAAAATGAAATTCACAAAGTAAAAAACTAATGAAAAGTACAGTACTCAATTTGTGAAATTTTATATAAAGAGATTTCATTCTTACAAAAATGAAATCTCAGCACTGATTTTTTTCTGTATGTCAAATTCTTCTAGAAATTTTTCAGAAAAGTATTTTATTTTGCAGCTCTATCATTGTAATAATAACTGATGTCAAGAATATCAAACTGATATCAAGAGAACTATTCACAAAGAAATAATCAAAATAGTTTAAGTATAAAGTGAATCAAGCCATATTTTGTGTGAAAAATCAGAAAAATATTAACTGCAGCTTAATGCTTTTCTGATTCCTCTGTGGGGATCACAGAAATATGAATTATATTCATGATGTATAAGAAAAATTTAATACATCAAACAAAAAAATTGTGAAAGGGAGAAAGCTAAAAATATCGAACAAAGAAACTGTAAATGGGAGGAAGAATGTTAAGATTGAAAAGAAAAGCATTTACTGAATTGCACTGCCTGGCACGAAACTTGGTCCCAGCATTGTAAATCTCAAAAACCAAAAGAGATTACATATCGCGGGCAAAGGATCATCTAATTCCATAATTAATAAAGGAAACTGCCTTGTTATTACTTCAAACTTAATTAATACTGCCTGGCACGAAACTTGGTCCCAGCATTGTAAATCTCAAAAACAAAAAGAGATTACATATTGCGGGCAAAGGATCATGCCTGTGCAGAGTCCAGGGACTATCGTGGTAGACCCCACCTGCAAGTGAAATAATAAATAATGGTCTGGAACGCATCGGAATCTGAGAATTTGGGCTAAATGTCACATTTTGTCCCGTGCTCAGGGATGTTATAAAAAGGGGATCGACCACCCCCATTGAGAGAGAGAGAACCCGAAGGAAAATGGGAAAAGAATAAATTGGAAAAAATATATGTAATAGCTCTCACCACCACTGAGGTTTTACAACCGTCCCATTCCTCCAGCTGCACCGCACTAACAGAGTTGGATCTCACCTACAAGAAAGGTGTTTCCACCTCGAGGCGTCAATTAGCAGAGAAGACAGTGCACCATCCGAAGAAGACCCCCCAAAAGCTACCCACAGATGATGAGCATATACAGGTCCCCATGTATGGACGAAGATCACATTAAGAACTGTGAACTATAAACAATTAGTATTTCGCTGTAAAATTGTGTGTTAATTAAAGATCTGCCAAGAATCTTCTGTTATATAAGGTATTTATCCTCCCTTTATGGGATATGTTGTAATTCTCTCTCTCAAGAATAAAGATCCAAGGTATTAACTGTACGAGCTGTTTGCCATTGTGTCCTTGAGCACCTCTCCATCCTTACAACTTTAACCCACATCATCATCCACTAGGCAAACCTGCCTGTTTCATTCACACCAATCCCAACTAGTGTCAGATCCTGATGTTATCCATGCAAGGCTAAGGTCTGTAAAATATTATATCGCCCCTGGTGTCCCACACCTCACTCTAAACTAGGGATGGGAACTAAGGCCGAATGGCCAAATGCAATGCATAATAGTCTGTAGTCAAGCTCATAAATATATTTGGAATAAAATGCATTTAATCTAGAATTTTTAGAAAATATGTGTATATGATATATTTTTTGCCCACATGTGGCTATTTTTACTATATGATGATTATTATTTATCATATTTATAATTTTTAGTGAAACAACTGTTTCTGAACATAAATTGAAATTTTATAAACATTAATAAAATTAAATTCTCTTGAACATTTCAATCCATTATCATTTAATACTAACTTAGCTTAGTATATCTCTTTTGATGATGATATTTTTACAATAGATTATTCAGGTGAGAGATTTAAAATAAGTACATAAATCTTTACGTTATCAGTAAACTTTATGTTGTTTACTTAATATTTTTAGTAAACAGCAAACTTTAAAATTTTTAAGTTGTTGAATGAATTATACATGATCATTATATATATGTTGGAGATTCATAGATCCAGTGATCCATTAGATGAATTAAATTGAGCATTGATTCTTAATTAATGCTCTAATTTAATTCAGCAGATAATGCAATGTTTAGATCCCTGCATTTGCACAAATAAGTTAAATAATAGTTTTAAAAATACATTTATAGATAAAATGGTTAATTAATTATTGAAGCTGTTTTCAAAAATTGATACTTTGATTAGTTTTTATTTGGACCAGTGGTCCCAATTTTATTTTTCACATACTTCAACTAACAAAATGAATAGAACAGTAAAATATTCAATTTTAATCATTAATTTTTTTACTTTGAAATCATGTTTGTTTGTTGTAATTATTTTTAACATTTTTAATCAAAAATTTTAAATATTTTTATTTTTCTCTCCTAATCTTTGAAATGTATTTAAATAAAGTTACATGATCTGTAAGAATGAATCTATCTACTAGTTAAATAAGATCCATTTATATGGGATTTCAATTAATATTTAACTTTTTAGGAATTCAATCTTTCCAAAAACAATAATCCATGCTTATGAAAAACTTTCATCATAATCAAAAATATCAATAATAATAATATAATTTTTTGTAAATATATACTGTAATATGTTTCAATAGGCATAACATTTCACTACTGCTGGATGAAAATACATTTCACTTGTCTTAAAAGTTAATTTATGCACTCAATATTAATTTTTTGTTGTTTTAATTATTTTAAATAAATTCAGAAAATGAATAACAATTCTGATTCAAAATTAAATAATAACTGCTATAATTTCTCAACTAAAATTATCATTTTTTCTGAATTCATATCTAATCCTTGTATGAAAATTACATCCATTCTCCAGCTTACACAAGTAATTGAAATATAACCATTTTATGTAATTTGGTTTTACATAAGTCATAAAAATAAATTTTTAACAATTTTCAATCAAAAACTCTCCAAACTAGGTGGACTATAGTGATAGCATCTATACAATGTTATGGCACAATATTGTTTCTTGACTGTAAAGGGGAGCAACACTGCATGAATAATATTTACCAATAATAATATGCTTAAGATCAATAAACAAAAATATTAAAACTTCATATTACTTGATTTATGTAAATTAACAAGTTCAAACTTGTAATCTGCAAATATAGTGGACGTTTGTGCTCAATATCTAAAAAAATACAGTGGGTGATTGGTTAACGAACATAATATGTTCCAAGACAATGTTCATTATCCGAATTGTTCGTTAACTGATCATTGATTTACCATAGGTTTTTATGAAATGATTAATTTGTTCTGGAGACGCAAAAAAACATAAATAAAAAATTATATAATTTTTTACTACGTTTATTAAAACAAATAAATTAAAAACTTTTATAATTTTTTATTTATGTTTATTTATATGAAATAACCATAATATATACATACATAATAAATTAAAATGCAAGACTATGTATGTTTATTTTCCATTAAAGGATCTGTCCAATGTCAATTGCTTTTCTCTCCTCTTCAGGATTTTTCGGAAGTGATTAATAGCATTGTCGTGGTAGAGATCCCCAAGCCTATTGACCTCAACCTGGTATGGGTGCCATTCTAACACTAAAATATTATAAAATCCCTCTCTTACCTTCTTAATAAATCTTTGATTTGTTTTAAGTAGTCTCAGAGTTCATTTTAATCTGAACGCACAAAGCCTAAGCCTGTCATTCCGTTAGGTTAGTTAAGTCGCTATATTCTCATGAGATATTTTTATCTGGTGGCGGCCACTTAGAGTTCATCACAGGATGGCCAACCGGATAGTTGAAGGATGAGGTTCAAAGGGAAGAACGCGCAAACCTAAGCCTGTCATTCCGTTAGGTTAGTTAAGTCGCCATATTCTCATGAGATATTTTTATCTGGTGGCAGCCACTTAGAGTTCATCACAGGATGGCCAACCGGATAGTTGAAGGATGAGGTTCAAAGGGCCAGGCCTGGACCCCTCCTGAAAAATTGGAGGAATGGGACTCGGATCCTCCAAGATGGTAAGCCACAGCTTTACCACGCGGCCAAACTGTCATTCTGTCAGTCCGCGGGTCCCACAGTTTGTTCTGTGAAGTGTATTATCCGATCATTTCGTCAGTCCGCGGGTCCCACAGTTTGTTCTGTGAGATGTTCGTTATCCGATCATAAAAATCTTTCGCGAAAGTGTTCGTTTTCCGAACTGTTCATTAACCAATCACCCACTGTATAAAAAATTAATGGAAAGTATTATATGTAAAGTTGAATATTATGTAAGTTGGGGAGAGGCTATACATGTTACAATATTCAAAATAAAACACTCACATGAATTTATTTTCCACTTTGAATTATAAAATATTTTAATTAATTATTGTTATTTTTATTATTAATACTTTTAAATAAATTAGGTTATTTGGTTCATTTTATATCTTTTTTCAAGATCAATTAATGTCTTATGATCTTTTTGATATTTATTCTTCTGATCAATAATTTTAGCTCTTATATCTTGTTCAGCATGTTTCATTTCATCATAATATTTCATGAGTTTTTTATCTCCAAGAATTCCACAATGTCTCTTCAACATTTCCAACTTATGTAATGCAATTTTTTTCTTTTCCTTTAATTGTCCTAATAATTCTGTTTTCTGTAAAAATAATTAATAATTATTATGATATTGTATTTAATTTATTTACATCATAATTAACAAATTTTTGAAACTGATTTATAATTATTCATTATAAAAAATATTTTAAATACGATACTATAAAAATATGCATGCCCATACGCACAAATTGTATAATTGTATATACTAGCAGAGTCATCTGGTACTGCTTATGCATTTTTAGTACATAATTTACTCATATTTATGTATTTGGATAATCATATCTATTGTCATACAGTTTGGATTAGGTATTCAAGTAAAATTACATGGCAAATCTGAGTTTGAGCTTTATTGAATTAAGTGACAGATCTGTTATGATGACATGGACTCTGCTCATGTTAAGTGAAAGAAAAATTAAGACATAATTAATGCAATAAAAGGGAAGATAAAACTGTTTTATAAATTTTGAGTTTTCAAAAATTCCTATAAAAACAAATAATATACAAATAAATGAGCAATCAGGCTTTTTAATAGATATTTTAACTTTCAAACTTTTTTCTAGAATAGATATGGTTTCTATAAAATAAATAAATAATCTGGCTAATTTCTTTCTATACTATTCTTGTTATATCTGTTTTATTTAAGAGCATATAAATATGGTTTCTATAAAATAAATAAATAAATCTGGCTAATTTCTTTCTATACTATTCTTGTTATATCTGTTTTATTTAAGAGCATATCTTAATTTCAACATTACTTACATAAAATTTGTAATATGCAATCTGCATAACTGATATGCTTGTTCCTTATATCTGTGAGTGGCATTATCATCATTATATAATTGACATCACTTGTTAAATCCTAATTTGCTACGAAGGTCTACTGTATATTTGACAGACAATATCATCAGTTAATGATTCATGTTGATTCATGCCACATATCTGATAACTTAATTTTTTAGTTGTTCCTGTGATCTAATCCAGAATTATGACTGCAAACCTTTAATTCAAATTAAAAATCTGAAGGAGTAAACATTCATTTCTGTTAAAAATCCTCCAACCGTTAGAGTTGTAGACATATAAAGACATCTTCACTATACACTGCTCAATATTAATAAACCATAAAAATGTTCAGCTCACAGCAGCTATTTTTTAATGAACACACTCATGTTCATTAAAAAATAAACTTTAAAGTACTTTTACTGATGAGGGCTGGATCAAGCCAAAAGTACTTTAATTAAAGTTTATTTTTTAATGAATGTGAGTGTGTTATTGCCTGTTCTGTGAGCTGAATGTTTTTATAGTTGTAGATATTTCTGGTACTGTAATGTTATCACATTGTCAAATTTCTAATACTCCCATCCTCATTTTGAGATGACTTACAGTTGTCATAGACATATTACCTTTTATTATAGATGTCTATATATATATATATATATACTCACGGTACATTTATGAATTACATGTATGTTTTATCTAATTTTTTTTAATATCAATTATAATAATAAATTTGATATGATCAATATTATTTTTTAATAAGTTAGGAATATTAATTTGCAATTAGGCTAGTTCACATCATCAATATAAATAATAATGAATTTGTTTGTTATTCCAAAACAATAGCTGTTTTTTGCATGTATATCTATACATAGAAAAACTTCTGATCAATAAATGAATTATTCATATTTAATAATTTATATATATGAATAAATAAGCTACAAGGATCATTTTTCAGTTCAATATATATATACACATACAATTGAATTTGAGCACATAGTTCAGTTTCATTAAATCTGATAATTCATTATTTGTTATCAATGAATATGTTTTGCTTGGGATTTAGAATATCTGTGAAAAAAAATCTTCTCCATTAACTAAATTAACAAATTAAAGAAATAAATATTACATAAAAATGAGAACTTAAAATTACAAAGATATTTCAATAAAATATCTTTATAATCTTATATTAAGCATAAACAAAACAAAATTATATTAATAACTATGATCCTACTAAAGCACTAAAAGCAGTATAGAAAGAATACACTTTAATAGTAATTTTCGGTCTTTGCTCTCATCAGATATATAACGAAATTCGAACAGAACATTTAAATTGCAATTTCTTTGTATATCGGATGAAGGTGAAAGCTGAAAACATTAGTATTAATGTTTTCAGCTTTCACCTTCATTAGGTTCTAAATTGCTTTTAGTGCTTTAGTAGGATCATAATTATTTACATAAATATAAGCAGTCTATAATTCTTATGATTATTTTTATTAATATAATTCTGTCATCAGAGCCAAGCATTATAAAGATAAAAGAACATTTTTATTTTATCATAAACAGTTTATATAAATATGAAATAGCATTTTCAGCTTTGATAAGTATCCTCAGTTCCATTAGTTAGATTACAGAAATATTACAGAATAGAACATTTATAAAAATCCAGTATACAATAATATATCATCCTGTAATGTTTCTTTAACCTAGCTAATAGAACATGAAGATGCCTTAGTAAAACTGAAAACATTATTTCATGTTCATTTAGACTGTTTATGTTTAAATAAAAATGTTATTCTTGCCTTAATAGTGCTTGTCTTTGAAGATATATTATATGGCAAGTGAATTTAAATTATCAAAAATAATCAGATGAGATCACATTAGATACTTTCTTACGAATATTAAATTTGTAATATTCATATTAATAATAATTAAATGAACAAGTAATTATTAATATTTACCTTTAAAACTTCTTCAGATAATTCTTTTAAATGTTGTTCAGCATTAGTTATTTCAGGTTCAAGAACTGCAAGTTTTTCTTTAGTATGAGTCAAAAGTTGTGTAAGATTAATAAAAATATTTTCCATTTTCTTATATTCCTATATAGAAAAGATATGCATAATAATAATACAATTTTTATTAGATAATTTGATAAAAATTATTTGAAATGTTTTTAAATTTAAATCTTGCTATGGAAACATTATACTTGTGTCTGTTTTTCAATTTGCATATGATTTGTATGTATTTCTATTTGAAGTCGTCTATATTCATTATAATGAATACCCTCATGTTCATTTCCTTCTTTCTAAATTAAATAAATCAAAATAAAATTAATTTCTTTGCATTTATTCTTAATAAAAATCATTTTTTTAAAGTAAATAAATTTTCAGTGTTTAGTATTATTCAGTGTATTTATTTATATACTGAATAATATTAATTATAAAGTAATATCTTAATATAACATGTTTTAAAATTTATATACTTGTTATGGATATAAATATACATTGTGTCCAAGATAAATCTATCAGACTTTTGTAAAAAGAAAGGATATTAAGCTATTTTTCTTATTGATAAATACATGTAAAAAGACTAAACATTAATATAATAGGTCCCTAACATGTGCTGTTAATTCAACTAAAAAATTCTTTATATATCCAATAATGCTAACATTTGATATACACGAATGGGCACATTAGCAGATGGAATTGTCAAATGAAATTTATGAGCCTTCTTTTAAGGAAAAATTCAATAAACAATTTATATTTTTGTGTAATATCACTTATAGCCTTATTTTCCTTAACAATTTATAGAAATTTAACAAAAAAGACTTATATAGTAGATATGTAGTTTCTCTGAAACTACATAAATAGGAATTATGTAAGTCAGGATCTACTGTATAAACTCAAATTACAATGCATTTGTTATATAATAATAATGGATTGTAACTTGAAAATAATTATGAAATTGATAAAAAAAAAATGATCGATTGAATTGAAATTTTGTATTGTTAACAACATTGAGATATTTTTTAATTTTTATCATTTTATATTTTGTTTATATAAATTTTATTAATACGAAAATAAAGACATTCAACAGTTGCCAATAATTATTACAATATTCTTCTTTGGCATTTTACTTTTAATAGTTTGTCATTGTTAAATCTACAAACTGAACCTTTTATTTTTTCCCAATATTGAAAAGTAGTTCTTTTCAAATTAATGAATTTTGAATATTTGGAAATTATTTAAGTATTTTTTTTTTATACAATAAAACAGAACATTAATAATTCCTTTATAGATTTTAAAATAGAAAGTCTTACTCTCTTTCTAAGATCGTCTTTTAATTTTTGCAGAATCATGTTCTCTTTAATATTTATCAATCTGGCTTTTCTAATTTCTTCATCCCTTATAGCTTCTTTTTCCAGATATTGATTTATTTGCTGAATAAATCAGAAATATAAAAAGAAAATTTAAAAATCAAAAGTTTAATTTTAAAATAATCAAAATAACTATATAATAATTTGTAATTGTATGAGCATAATGTTTAATTGAATATTGTATTTGAAAATTAAAAATCTAATAGTTTTCAAAAATAATTTGATAAAATCATGATTTGAAGTTAAAATATATGCTAAAAACTATACAGATTTATATATAAAAAATGCTTTTTCTTATGTTTTTTCTTAACTTTACCTATATATTATTAAAAACAGAATTTTTGACTTAAGGCAAAGATTACCTATATATTATTATTATGTCATTAATAAATTCTGCTATTGGTCACTGAAATTGACTTGAATTTGATTTCTTGATTGAATGGTCTGATATATGCAAAACTTCCATTTTTTTTTATGTATAATTTTTGTAGTTTTGTGTTATATAGTGTCCTAGTAAGCATTAGTAGTCAAAAATCCATAAATTTTGAGCATTTCTGACTTATTATAGTAGGATTTGAAATTTTTGAAACAGCTCCCTCATAAGTCAAGGCTATTTTTATTTTAAATTTCAGTTTATTTATTAATAATAATTAATATTTATGAGAGTGAATACCTCAATTGGAATTTTTTGGTTATTTTGGCTATATGTAGCATTTATGGCTACTTCTTTTTTTAACTGATTAAACGTTTTTATGAAAGCATTAACTTCAGATTGTTTTGACAACAGTTCCATAGTCAAAGCACGTTCTTTTTCCATTTGTTTTTCTTGCTCTTCCTCCTCTTTCTTACACAGTTCATCAATTTCAACTGAGAAATTTGAAATAATTAAAAAACTTTTTTATTAAAAAAAATATTAAAGTAGCATTTTAAAAATTCAGAATGAATTTAAAATTTTTTCATACTTAGCATTTTATTATATTCTGCATTTACATCTGTTTCTGTTGAAATTATAATGAAATCATCTATCTATATTTAAATTAAAAATATAGATATAATTGATTGTTGTTATCTAAAAAATTTTCAATTTACTTACTTTACGTGATTTAAATTGAGCAGCTAATTTTTTTTGGAGATTAGCATTTATTTTTGATAAGTTTTTTTCCTTCTTAACAACTTCCTAAAAATATATATGCTATTTTGAAATAAGCTATCTTAAAAAAAATGCTTAAAATTAATTAAGAATTTTTTTTTAATCTTAGTCCAGTTAACATTCAAGTGTGTATTTTCATTTAACATTTTGCAAAAAAAATCTATAAAAAGTTATTGTTTATTTGATATCATATAAAAATGATATAAAGTAATTAATTTACATAATATTCATCTACTAGTTGTCGTCGATCATATTCTTCTTCAGCCTCTGATATAGAAAGTTTGTCTTGTATAGATTCATCCAGATTGTCTTCCTCCTCTTCATAAAAATCATCATCCAGATTTATTTTACTATCTAGTGAACTTAAATCATCTTCCTGTATTAATTTAAGACTTGTAACTTTTATGAAATCATCTTCACTCTCCAACTTCTCAGGTACTGGAAACTGAAAATTTTCTTCTTCATATTCATCTTCCATCTTTATGCTATATAGAGAATTATATATATCAGTAAATAAATATAAGACACTTTTGTATATTAATTTTAAGACAATAAGAACTTTTATCAAAGATAAAAATCAATATAGAATGAACTATATGATATTGATTAAATGGGTGTGGTTAAAATCTACATAATTAATATTTAAAAAGTTTAAATGCAATAATTCATTTAAATGAAACTTTTCCTGCCAAGAAAAATTTGATAAAAAATTTTATATACTGTTTTCTTTGTTAAATTTTTTACAATTGAAGGATGCTAACCATTTTACATATTCTTAATAATTAATTGAAAAAAAAAATTATATTTAAAGTTTTTTAATTGATTTTAAATATCAAAAATAAATAAATATTGTTTATTATTATTATTGAAAACATGTTTACTAAATGGGAAAAACTCAGAAACAAGTTATATCCATATTAGAAGAGGAATCAAATTATACAGGGTGATGAAAAACTTTGTCGTAAAATTTTGTGTATTGATAGGATACCTCGAAACAAGTCGAAAATGTCTAATGAACATATGGTCTAAATGGCACCGTTTTCGAGTTATAACCCTTTAAAGTTAGCCAATTACCATTGAGTGCACAAAGCGTCACGACGCGTCGCTCGCCTTTTTATTACCTAGTATAAATAGGAGAGCGGCGCGTCTTGGCAACGCGACGCATCGTGACGCTTTGTGTACTCGATGGTGATTGGCTAGCTTTAAAGGGTTATAACTCGAAAACTGCCATTTAGACCATATGTTCATTAGACATTTTCGACTTGTTTCGAGGCCTCCTATTAGCACACACAATTTTACGACGAAGTTTTTTCTTCACCCTGTATATAGTGTATAATGTAAGAAAAATTTCGAATCTAAAATTGTACCTAAATTTTTATGGTAATTTTAACATGATAAAATTTGGGTATACTCGATTATTATTATTTACTTACTTTGATATTAGAATTTACGTAAACTCTCCAGAAAGAATTATTTTGCCTTGTACTGACCAGTCGGATAATTTCGAAATAATAATAATAAATTAATTGTTTAATAAAATTAATGAATGAATGAATTGTAAACAAACTGAAAAAATTTTAATCGAATATTGATATTTATAAATTTCAGGCCAGTATAAATTCTATAATATAAAAATATCGATCTAAAGAGTATCAAATTCATGAACTATAAATTTCCATTTTTAAAATGGACCAGTTCTGGATCCCATACTTTCTGATTTTTCTGGAGGAAAGTCTGGGACCGGTCAATTGAATCATCCTTCAACCTCTTGACGAAATCGAGGGTTTTTTTGAGTCTTCCTGGATGGATTCCAATATGGCTGCTATGGTATTTGCGTTCAATATAGTGTAGATTCCACGGATGAATCGGTTAAACATGTGCTTGTCTTCAACTAGAATTGAAATCTACGATGTTTAAACTGTATTATACCTATATAGATTATTTTTTCAATGAATTTAACACACACAGTCTACAATAAAATTATTAATGCTCTCATTTTAGGTTGTGTTGGAGAGAACCGGCTGAGGAGGGCCGTGGAAGGCCGAAAACGTTACCGGAGGTTTATTATTATTATATGTAATATATATATAATAATAAAATAGTGCTGTGGAGATTCAAGTCGCTAGTTAAAATAATTACTTTATTTTAAGACTATATACAATATAATACAAGTATTGATAAATTGATCAGAACAACATGGGGACACGGTAGAGAGTAGTGTAAACACGTCCACACTCATCGAGGGGCGAGACAGAAAGTGAAGTCCGGACGGAGACACGGAGACTCCTAGCGGCTGGCGGAAGTTCCGTCTAAAGTAGAACTTTGTCCTTGTTGCCAGCTATCCGCCGCAGTGCATTTTTCCTGCTTTAAGTGCTTGTGATTCCTTGTATTCCTAGAAGCAGCAGAACTTGCTAGTTTATAAATTTTCAATTGTTCAGCAAACGAATTTTTTCTGTAAAATTTTTACCAATTCATATCGATAATGTTGCTTACAGTCCTTAGATATTTATCGTAAAGTGAGTATACAATTCTGGGATTCCAGTCATCTGTTTCTCCCGGTATTCAAACAACAGCATTGAATGTCAGAAAAAATACCGAGTTTTTTATATTATTTTAAAAATAAATGTCATTTATTGTCCACAGGTCGTGACGTCATTGTTTAGCTTCTCCAGTGGACACTTCTTGGAGAATTTTCTGAACGCACTCTTAAAATTTTAACCACCGGTTCGGACGGACGGGTTGAATGCCCGATATATATACTAGATCAGTGGTGGGCAAACTTTTCTGACCATGTGCCATACGGACTTCTCTAAGGTCTCTAGCGGGCCGCATGTAAAGTGTTGCTACTTTCTGGTACATTAAGTATTCATAGTAGAGGAAAATCTCCAAAAAAACATTTCCAATGTATGAAAAAATGCTAATTTCTTTCATCCATCAAAAATATTCATTTATCATTTTCTGATTGTATTGAAAAATGAAAAAAATAAAAATAGTGCACATAAAAACTA
>AYEL01045386.1:0-29606 GCA_000484575.1 Olivierus martensii
AGAAAATTGTTATTTTGAATAATATGAAAGTTTAATTTTAAAGTTCAAGTTTACCGTAAAAAAACAATATAGGTGGCGCGGAACTATCATCATTCCTGTATAGAGACACGCTGTCGTTTCTCTCGCTGAAATTAGCGAGACCCGACCGGGTCTCTTGATACTGCGATTATGCCGACGAAAACCAGTGTTCCGTTTTCAACGAATTTTCGCAGCCACTCCCTACCACTACAATTGCCTCAAAATCCGTTCCCCCAATAGGTTAAAAATAAAAAATATCAGAAAGTCGAGGGGGGAGCGCACCAGATTTTTTTAAAGGGGACGTTTTAGCGTACAAAATCTAAATTTAATTAGCCTAAATAATTATGTTGCTTGTTTATGTAATTTTAACATTTTTGTTGTAAAATTTTTAAAAAATCTTACACTCGTGCACGAACCGCGTGGTAAAGCTTTGGCTTGCCATCCTGGAGGACCGGGTCCCATACCTCCAGTTTTTCAGGAGGGGTCCTGGCCCGGCTCGTTGAACCCTATCCTTCAATGGCCGCCGCCAGATACAGAATATCCCACGAGGATATGGCGGCTTACTCAAACCAAACTAATCTAACCTAACCCAGATTCATAAAAGTACTGATATTGAGATATACTGATATTAAGAATTGATTAATATTGTAAGCATTGATGGAATTCAAATAATTTAAGAACCGGTTCGCTGCCCTAACGACCATTTTAAGTATAAAAAAAATGATACCGAAAGGTAGTTTATTATTTCATACAGTTAATATTTAAACAAGAACAATAAAAGTAGTACACAAAACTAGATTATGCTACAAGAAAGAGTTTCAAGATATTAATGAAAATTATTAAATAATAATGACAAAAGACAATAAAACTGTTGTTTAAGATATTTACATATTGCTTCTTGATTGGCGTCCTCACAATTTTCTTCGTTTTTATCTGAGCATCGGCAGCTGTGTGATTTATCCTTAATCATCATTTCACTGTACGAGTAGGATTCTGTTCTTTTAGAGGTGGGCTGATTAGACTAATTGTCAGTGTGTTTGATATATTAGAAACAGGCGACCTCTCTGAACGTATTATGTTCATCTTTGAAAAACCCCTTTCCGCTTCTGCTGAATTTACAGCAATTGTTGTTCTAATATTTTTAGCTCTTTGAATACTTTCAGCAATAGCATAATTCTGGGAATTTTTTAATATTACAAGTATAATTCCGTCTAATTTTTTTCATTTATGGACGAAATGAACATTACTACAGGCACTTAGAATATGCTGTTGCGTAGATGAAAAAAAAAAAAAATAGTAAGGAATGTAAATTTGTGATTTCCATATTGAGCGGCTGCCCAGGCGTCCACCTTAGAAAGAACCCTGATAACAAGTGCCATTTTAACAAGTTCGCCGAACTCAAATTAGATGTCGGTTCTGCCAAACCGGTGCGAACCGGCTGAATCCCATCGCTGATTGTAATTCTTAATCATAAAGCTCTCTGTTATCTGTACTTATTGAATAGTAGTAGTAATTTTTAACTAAATCATAACGAAGTAATATTATATAGATTAAGGACTGATACAAAATCGCATTTAATTTTCTAAAAAAAAAAATCAAAATATATTACTAGGATGCTAATTTAAATTATACTATCAGTTAATAATTGATATACATTATACCACAGATTACCCAGATGCGACACACAATGTTAAAAACCTGGCGACAATGGGGACGACTGTAGCGCCAGGAATTTGAAGCGGAAAGAAGTCGCGCCGTTTTAAAAATATTTATCAGCGCTATGTATATTATATTTATTTTAAAATCACAATACAAATATAATAATAAAATATAAAAATAAATTTTAAGTCCTATTTACAGTATATTAATAATAATAAAATATTTTATTTATGTTGTAGTTTTACAAGCTTGCTTCTGTTCTTTTAGAGGTGGGCTGATTAGACTAATTGTCAGTGTGTTTGATATATTAGAAACAGGCGACCTCTCTGAACGTATTATGTTCATCTTTGAAAAACCCCTTTCCGCTTCTGCTGAATTTACAGCAATTGTTGTTCTAATATTTTTAGCTCTTTGAATACTTTCAGCAATAGCATAATTCTGGGAATTTTTTAATATTACAAGTATAATTCCGTCTAATTTTTTTCATTTATGGACGAAATGAACATTACTACAGGCACTTAGAGGTTTAGGCCTTGCGCGTTCATGGACTTATGGAAGACGTGATTCTCCGTCCTTGACTAATGGATCACCCAACTTTGGAAGATTCCTTGCAGATAATTCTGAGATAGAATAAACTGTGTTGATGGACAGTGCAAAGCAAGATCTTCAGTTTTGCTTTTTGTGGATATTGTTTATTTGTTTTAATTTTTTTTTTATTGTATTTTTCTCTGTATTCTTGAATTTTTACTGTGTTGGTTGCTCTTTCTACTATCTTCCTCTAGCGCCTATCCGCTTCTACAGGTATGGTCACTATTTTTCCTCTCGATCTCTCCTACTCCCTTCTCACTTCTAACTGTCATCTCTGGGGCTAAACTTCTGTACAGTCCTACTAGTACACTTTTTCTAGGCTAAACTTCTGTACAGTCCTACTGGTACACTTTTTCTAAAGGGCAAGGATAGAGGAACAGTAGTTTTTCCCGAATAAAAATGAACTCGGAAACAACTTAAAACAATTCAAAGATTTATTAAAGAAGGTAAGAGAGAGATAACAATTTTTTGGTGTTAGAATGGCACCCGTACCAGGTTAAGGTCAACAGGCTTAAACAAATCAAAGATTTATTAAAGAAGGTAAGAGAGAGATTTTACAATTTTTGAATTAGAATTGCATCCATACCAGGTTAGAATGGCATCCGTACCAGGTTGAGGTCAATACGCTTGGGGATCTCTATCACGACAATGCGATTAATCACTTCCAAAAAATCCTAAAGGAGAAGGAAAAGCAATCGAAATTGGACCGATTCTTTATCGGAAAATGAACATATAGATCAAAATTCAAGACTATGTATGTATATATTATTGGTATTACATATAAATAAACGTAGTAAGAAATTATATAATTTTTTATTTATTACTACATATAAATAAACGTAGTAAGAAATTATATAATTTTTTATTTATGTTATTCGGGTCTCCGGAAAAAATTAATGAAATTCCCATAAAAACCTATAGTAAATCAATGATCGGTTAACGAACAATTCGGATAACGAACATTGTCTTGGAACGGATTATGTTCGTTAACCGATCACCCACTGTATAAGCTTTCGCATACTGAAGAATGGCGACGAGGTAAGTCGAATGCAGTTTGTTTTGTTATGCTTAACTCGAATGGAATTGGTGATGTACAGCTTTGGGAGATCTTATGGAGAGACGAGGAACATTTTTATCTGAATGGCAGTATTAATACACCCAGATATGGGCTGAAGTAACCATCATATATTTCAGCAGATAACCTGCTCACTAAAAGTCACAACGTAATGCAGATTTATTGCATCATTTCTCATCGGTCTGTAATTTTTCAGGTAAAATCATCCAACAGGACCGATAACTTGATATATCACTGTTGTTAGATATAGAGAGATATTGTTCAGCTTTGTTTTTACAAAACTTCAGCAGTGAAATTGCAGCTGAAGTTAAAAAACAAATCCGAAGTTGTGTTTAACTCTATCATTTACATGCAGGACGGAGCACCATTTCAAATTTGATAGTTAGTACAGCGAGTGTTACGCATGATGTTATGACATTTCACAGAAAACAGAATAAAATGTTTTGCATTACCTACAGCATGACTGCCTAGTTCACATAATCTGAACCCCAGTGACATTTGTTTGTGAGGACATCTAAAAACTTGAACTGTATCAAGGACATGTTCTTGATTTAACAATTTTGAAAGACAGAACAACACTGCAAGTGAAACAAATCAATTCATATATGTTGAACCAACTAATAAAATTTCATTGAAACAGTGTAGTTCTTAGAACATTTGAAATTTGAGAACATATTCAACCACATCTGTAAATTATACCAAAATGAAAATTAAATGCAATCTATATAAAAAATAAAATTAATTCTTATCAAAACGAAATTTGTTTTTTTATCTGTCTTTTAGGAATTACTCTTTAATTAATCCCAAATAATGCACTTAAACCATAAAATTTTTCCACCGGGAAAAATTTTGCACTAACTTATTTTCTTTATAGACCGAAACCTGATTTTCTATAGAATACTCAGATAAAATTTGGTTTAGTTTCTTACAATACATATTTTTCTACAGTGCTCTGAACATCTCCTTAATTACAGTCAATTCTCGCTATTCGCGGTAGTTACGTTCTGTAAATTCTTCGCGAATACTTCGAATAGTGAACCATTATGCCTATAGGAAATAGAGAGTTATGTTCCTGCGAACGTTTCTTCCCAACATTTTCATATTGGTTTGTGTCTTTTTTCTGTTTACAGACACCTTATTTAATATGTATTACATTACTTATAAATAATTACAGTATTTGCAGTATAAAGTACTATATACACCATTATAATTACAGTAATCTTTATTTAATTTTTAAAAACTAACTATGTAGTAAATAAAATCTTATTTTTTGATTGATAGTTTTTGATGTTGCAAGATTCTTGATGTGATAGCTGACACATTGTCTTTCTGAACTGCGTTGAAAAACTGTGTCAGCCTTGTATGTGTCGCTTTTTTGTCTTAGATCTTCTAAAATTTTGGCATAAGGAGCAAATGCGCAGGAAGTTAGGATAGCCTTGTCTGCGTTGCTTTTTCTCTCAGATTTAAAATTTTGGCATAAGGAGCAAATGCACAGGAAGTTAGCCGCCTAAATTTGAGGATGCATTCAAGCATAGGGGCACATTCTTCTATGGGATCTGTGGACGATATGAACAGGTTTTATAGGGGCATATTCTTTTATGGGACCTGTGGACGATATGAACAGGCTTTTGGCCTACCCGCGGTCTGTGGAGTGAGCGAGGATAGGTAATGAGGAATTTTTCGGCAAACCGATTCAGAGAGTATATTTCGTAACAAACAACTTCCTTTATTAGAGAGAGGGAGTTTACATTGGTAACAGTATTCTCGTCGCTCAGCAGGAGTCCGCGAATAAGCGCGAAAGCTCCGCAAATATCGATTTTGAGGTTACAAATAAATTTTCGCGAATAGTCGAATATGCGAATACGGAATCCGCGAATAACGAGAATTGACTGTATATATCAATATATCCTGTACATCATCGTATTAATATATAAATCCAGTTTATTTAATAATAATTTCTCAAACCTTCCATTCTATCCGAGATTTTTTCGGTCCTCAATATCTTGATTATTGGAGAGTTTACTGTATATAGTATCGGAAGATTTACAGATACTCCATTTGTGAACTTTGAAATGTTTTCTTTTGCGTTCATTTGTTGTTAGTACTTATGTTTATAATATTAATAATTGTGTTTGCTGCCTTCAAACTTTAAGAGCAAGAAGCATATGATAGCAACATCACATTAACCTCATCATACGATTTATAATCTCTTAATTATTCATCTGTTTATAAGTCAAATGATTAAGGATTCGTAATTTTTAAGCAGAGTAATTTCTTTAATAATCTAATAATTTTTTTTGGTCTCTTTTAAATGCAAACAAAACAAACTTTAAAAATTTCCCTTAAAAGTTGAGTTTTAAAATAAAATTTTTACATGAAGAAATAAATCTTATAATCAGCGTATATTCTTGTCAGATTGACTTCTTTCCAAGATAAGCTATAATAACTATTTCACTACAACTAAATCAGTGGTTCTCAACCTTTTTTCTGTTGAGGAACACTTTTTAATATTTTAAAGTTTAGCGGCACACCTAAATATTTTAAATAATAATTCAGATTTAACAACGAATTTTTATCGACAGATTATTATATTTGTTTTTATTTATTACATTCAGATATAGACATACTCGTACACGGGATCATTAAATGGCGGTTCTTATTAAGTTATAACGCCATCAGCGAATTTTGTCTTTTTAGAAAAACTATAATTTTAATTTAATTTTTATTCCTTAGTTTTTAAATTATGAATAACGACAAAAATTTTGACTATTGCAGAAATTTGAGGGTTAGATTCACCGCAAGTAGGCGCGCTACAAGGGCGAAATGATTCATGCAATTACATATATACAATTCATTCTTAATTTTTCGCGGCACACCGTCAAAGGTTTGGTGACACACTAGTGTGCCGCGGTACAGCGGTTGAGAACCACTGAGCTAAATGATCATTTCTGGCACGATACCTTAAGAAGGGCATTTTTCTTTTTGCAGAAAATTCATCAAATATGATAAATAGTACATGATTATACAGTTATACACCGACTACTCGGAGTTACGCGGTTCTTAATTTTTTCGTTTGGCAACACTGTTGCACGCTATCTTGCTGTGATACGCATTGGACGCGTTTCGTGCGAACTCTACATGCACGATTACGATTTGCCGAAATTAAGATTGTTCTGTTATATGTTTTCTAAACCCTTAAAAAACTACTTCGTCCAAACGAAGTAAATCTGGTTCTCCTGCAAGTAATAAGAAAAGGAAAACTATAACTTTTGAATGTAATAAACAGAATGATCATTTTGATGATAGAATGAAAATTGTTGAATTGGCATAGAAGTTTGAGCTACCTGAATTCACATTAAGAACAATCATAAAAGATAACGCAAGAATTCTCTTATACGATGAAAAATGCTCAATCCTTGAACACAAGCATAATTTGTAAACGTCATGGTATTATTGCTGAGATGGAAAAAATGCTGAAATTATGGTGAAGTAATTAAGTAAAAGCAATTATTTTTTTACGTAACTCGTTTATTTTTTTAATATTTTGTATTAATATGTATAAAGAACTGCAATTTTATAAAATATTTTTTTTCTGAACTAGTGTTTTTGTTAGTCCTTGGTCTTATTTAATCCAAATTTATATGTATTTATATGCAAAATTTTACCCGGACTTACCCGATTTTCGTTGATCCCACATTTACCGTAACTTCGGGGCATTACTGTACTTTAAACAAATTTGATTTAAACTGATAAAGGATAGAAAATTTATAACAATGAAGAAAACATAGTTTTTTAATGTAGTAAAAATTTTAATATATTTGTCAGCAGATAATTATTTAAATAAATCATTGAAAATATTTAATAAATACAATCAAATATCAATACAATCACATATTTATAAATGTAATTTTTACAAAAAATTATTATTAAAACGTACAAGTTTAAATATGTGATATTTATTATTGTCTACTCTTTATCTTGATACATAAAGGTCGGTCTGAATTTAAAAATAAACCTCCCAGCTTTGGATATACATCATCTATTGATTCAATATTAAATTTTCTACATACATTTGCCAAATATATTTTCATCTTCATCAGAGCAAAACGATGTCCTAGAAATATTTTCGTAATTAGAGAAAATAAATAACTATTTTCATTATTTTCATTTATTTTCAATAAATGTGGCAATATTAATATGAAGTTTTTACTATTATGTATTTTTATAATAGTTATATAACTATCAGATAAAAACCATAATACCTAAGCAGAAAAGTATATTTAATCAATATTTATACTAGTTATATTTATATAACGTATATTCATGTTATTGAACTCATTAATATCTGTTATATTATTGTTTCTGTAAATGAATGAATTTCGTTATTGTGTGACAGAATTATAGATTTATTATATATATTTAATGTTTGGTACATGCAAACTCTCAGTTAATGTTGTTAACTTTTATTCTTAAAAGTTCGATTTGTACTTTAGGAGCTTCTGCCAATAAACGAAGAAATGATTTAATTCTAGCGATAAATAAATTTTCTAGTGCGAGATCAAGAGGCACATGAATGAATTTAAAGCAGTATATATTTATTATTGAATATGTACTGCCTTAAATTCGGGTCTGGAAAATTCGCACCCTGCATTTCGCCTCCGACAATTCGCCCCCTTCATTTCGCCCCGAGCACGTTTCGCCCCAGCCATTTTCGCCCTCTGCACTTTTCGCCCCCTGTAGATAATGAATAAGCTACAAAATTGCAAATAATACACCAAGCTCTTTTAATGATTCTAATTTATTTTATTTTAATATAATAAATGCACATTATTATCGTTTAAAGCTCGAATTTAGATACAATACCTCTAAAGCAATCAATCAGAATATGATTTTGAAAAAGTTCGACATCTAAGGTAATCAATCAGAATATGATTTTGAAAAAGTTCGACTATTCTAGCCGAATTAGTTCATTCTGCATTTTAAGTTAGGAGATAAACTAAAAACCGAACTCTAAGTTAAAACGTAAAACGAATCGACGATTTTAGGTTGTCCATATAATAAATCAGTCTTTTGAATAGGCCGCTCGCAAACTCGGTATTTTCAAAAAATCATCACTTATAAATTAGATTAAATTTAACTTAATGGTTCTAACCACTCTGCAAATGCAGAGTCCGGTCTGAGCTCACGTCTTTTATTCTTTCCTAAAATAAATATATCAAATTAGGCCAATTTATCAATAATTACAGCATTAAACGGGGCAGCGTTAAGCGGAGTCTTATTGTATACATAAAAATATAAAAAATTATTTTTATTCGATATAATTTATCATTGTAACAGAAGGGAATAGCAAGTTTTTAACGGGGTACCAGCAAAAAATATCTCATTTAACGAACATGATTTTTTATTGTAACATTAAAATCAGATTTAGAAGTATTTTAATAAAGATTAGCATATCTATCCGGCCGAAGATCAACAGATTGATTCATTTCCTATATTTCATTTGAAATATAACTGTGAATCTTTCCAACCTTCGTAATACCATTCAACCATTTTGATTCAATTATCCCAATTTTCTGATTTTAAAATAAGCCCTATAAATTTTAAGTGTCCTTCATGCATGTACAACTGTTATCAGTATTGTCATAATCTCCAAATTCTTTTAGAAGAAACGGTTAATTCTATCCAATCGAATTATTTTAACTTTCCATTCTGGAACATCCGGGTTCGAATAACTCTCCCACCCCTTGAAAATGCTTATTATTGGGTTCGGACCCGGTGTCCATCCCCGTTTTTCACTATCTGGCTGATCTCTCCGCAGGGGTGGATAGCCTGTTGAAGGGCTTGTTTCGCCCTGTCACTTACTGGTTAGTTTTCTTACCATATACATCCATGATTCGTACAGAATGGAAAGTAGCGTCATCTGTTGACAAAAAAAAAAATGGTTCGTAAGCGTTTTATATATATAAATGGTTATCCACATCCTCCTTTATTTAATATTATTGCATTAATATAAATATAATGACAATAGGTGAATAATAAATAAATTAAATTATTCTTTTCAGATGACCAAGTTTCAGTTATGCACAAAATATTGTAACCAAAAGAAAGTATTACAGCCTTTATTTCAGTTTTATTAAAAATCTTACATTTTGAGAACCCAAAATTTTTCAGGATTGTGATTATTTTTATTTATACCAATATATTCCATATAAGAGTAAAAAGATCTAACAGTTATAACTTGTAGTCAGAAATTTGAGTCTAGTAAATTAAAACTGTATGTACAGTGAACTCCCGTACAACGAGAGGATATGTTCAGCGTTATAGGAAATTCAAGAGGAAATCGCGTTATCAGAGACATGCATTATCAGACGATTTTATGCAAAGTTTAAACTTGTCTCTGAGTTCCAGATAATGTTGGTTCCAGCACAGATCGCATATTGCTAATGAGATGTGCTTTAGTTTCAGATATGATTTTATTGTGCGCAGTGTCAATTAACTTGTTTTGAAGGTTTCTTTTAGTTAATTAAGAAATCATCTAACGTCGTTTGCCTTTTCCTCTTTCATTCAGAAAGCTTTTTCTAATGGTATCCTATTTATAGGCATCGTACCGGTACAGTGGTTCGACTGCGAAAGGAATATCCAGCCAACTACGTTTCACTATTAATATATATGATTATATAATTACATACATACAATTTATTCTTAATTTTTCGCGGCACACCTTTAAATACCGCGGCACACTAGTGTGCCGCGGTACAGCGGTTGAGAACCACTGAACATCGCAACCATGACACTTTATTTTGCCTTTGAACTTCTATTAAAATTTGGATCATTTTGTATAAACTGGTCCATAATTTCTGTAATAGTGGCTAAACTTGTTTTGAGAAAAATCCGTTGAAAGTTCCTTTTGCTCTTCATTTTCAAAAACGCTCATTTCTGGCACGATACCTTAAGAAGGGCATTTTTCTTTTTGCAGAAAATTCATCAAATATGATAAATAGTACATGATTATACAGTTATACACCGACTACTCGGAGTTACGCGGTTCTTAATTTTTTCGTTTGGCAACACTGTTGCACGCTATCTTGCTGTGATACGCATTGGACGCGTTTCGTGCGAACTCTACATGCACGATTACGATTTGCCGAAATTAAGATTGTTCTGTTATATGTTTTCTAAACCCTTAAAAAACTACTTCGTCCAAACGAAGTAAATCTGGTTCTCCTGCAAGTAATAAGAAAAGGAAAACTATAACTTTTGAATGTAATAAACAGAATGATCATTTTGATGATAGAATGAAAATTGTTGAATTGGCATAGAAGTTTGAGCTACCTGAATTCACATTAAGAACAATCATAAAAGATAACGCAAGAATTCTCTTATACGATGAAAAATGCTCAATCCTTGAACACAAGCATAATTTGTAAACGTCATGGTATTATTGCTGAGATGGAAAAAATGGTGAAGTAATTAAGTAAAAGCAATTATTTTTTTACGTAACTCGTTTATTTTTTTAATATTTTGTATTAATATGTATAAAGAACTGCAAAATATTGAATTCAGAAAAAAACGCGTTATATTGAAACAGCGTTAAACGGAGCAGCAGTAAGCGGGGTCTTACTGTACATATTTTGTATTAATATGTATAAAGAACTGCAATTTTATTAAATATTTTTTCTGAACTAGTGTTTTTGTTAGTCCTTGGTCTTATTTAATCCAAATTTATATGTATTTATATGCAAAATTTTACCCGGACTTACCCGATTTTCGTTGATCCCACATTTACCGTAACTTCGGGGCATTACTGTACTTTAAACAAATTTGATTTAAACTGATAAAGGATAGAAAATTTATAACAATGAAGAAAACATAGTTTTTTAATGTAGTAAAAATTTTAATATATTTGTCAGCAGATAATTATTTAAATAAATCATTGAAAATATTTAATAAATACAATCAAATATCAATACATCTGACTTATGTGATTTTTGTTGGTCCCAGCTATCACATAACTTCGGGGTATTACTGTACTATATTTTGTAAGATATTTCATAATTGGACTAATTAAAAATTTTTTATTTGAAAGATATGAATAAAAAAATTCCAATTATAAAGTAAAGAATTTTTGATGTAAATGCCACCATATTGAAATATTGTTGTAATATGTTAAATAATTGTAGTTTTACATTATATTTGTAGATAGAACTTTCAATATCATAATATTAAAAATTCTTATAAAAATTTTTGAAATTTTCTGAAATTTGAAAATAAAATGGCATGTTCATAAGTACAAAAGTTCATAACTCAAGTAGTGGCTGTATTCATTAATAATCTCAGAATAGCTGTGCTAAAAATGAATACATACAATTAAATATATTATAAATTTAACATATTCAATAAAGATTTATTAAAAAGTCATTAATTTATCTTGGAATATTTAAAGAAACTTTTAGAACAATATTTAAAATATCTTCCCAAAGAAATATATTTAATTATAACATATAGATATTCTATATTAAACATAACATGTTTTATATTTTTTCTATTGAAAAAATTAAATTTTGCATTATTCTCATCTTTCTGATTTAATTATTGATCATCATAATTAACAAATGAACAACTAAAGAATTAAAGGATTTCGTATTTATGGTATCTATTAAATAATATTATCCCTAATTATTTTATAATTTCAAAAATTGTTGATATTTTAAATGTTTTTTTTATTTTATTAATAAAAATGTTATATTTGGTAAATATTTCAAAAGAGAATTGAACATAACATACTTTTAATAAAGCAGAGTCCAGAAAAACATTACTGACCTGACATATCTTTTAATCCAATGAAAGCATAATGTAAAAATAATAAATATTAATATTTTTCAACAAATTTATAGCTAAAAATTTATTTATTCGATGAGATATATATATTATATAGTATTTTTGGGAAAGAGATGAATTATTTAATGATCATATTCATTTATTTTTAAATTCCAGAAAATTACTCTTCAGATTAATAGTTTTCTATATTTTTAATACACATTATACACTGAATATTTCATAATTAGTAAACAGCTATTATCATTAATTTTAATTACTTATTATGAATAATTGTTTTTATTAAATTATAAAATTTATTTTATTATAAACAATCAATCAATTTTATTAAAAATTTTATGTTTTGCAGCATTTATGATTATTATTATTATATTGATAAAATAATATGTTTTTAATATTAAAATGGAAAGGCAAGAGCATATTAAATAAAAATTGATATCAGCTAACCTTATTTAAATTTCAAGAAGATATCTTTATAATTAAAAGTGATATTATAGTTTAACCAAAAATTTGTTTATCATATTTGTGTATAAACTGATCTGTGTATAAGCCAATTTCCCTATTACAGTGTGTGAAAATCAATAAAATGTGAAACTTGTATATAAGCTGACCTCAAACTTTCAATTGTTAGAACAAAATGACATCATTGAAATAAATCAATAATTTTTTTATAATTTAAAAAATTTTCCATATCCTGTAATAATGAACAGGATTTAGAAAATTTTTGGAATAAATAAGGCCACTTAAACAAAACACCAGACTTACAGCATTGAAAAATCATGATATGATGCAAAGAAAAAGCTTAATGGAGAGTAGGATGTGATCATGTCATATTGCATCAAGGATCATGTTTCTCTACAATACAATTTTATTGAAATGTTTATTCAGCAAAAAATATCAAAAAAATATTAAAATTTTTCATTATTTCCAAATATCAACAAAAATATTTAACAAAGTTTTAAACAATAAAAAATCAAAACATGTAATAGAAATTTTCTTGCAACTGACAAGATTCAGCATATACATAATCATTAGAAGCACAAATCTGATACCAAAAATTAACTGAAAAATAATCATCCTGTTTTTTCTAAATGTTCAGAACTATATGAAAATGCATAAAATGTTGATCAGAAACATCAGAGATCATTATATTCCATTTAATATTAACTGATAATATGTGCATTAGCAGCAGCCATGCTTACTCATTAAAAAAAGATTGATCTACACATTCCTGATCTTATTTGTAAAATGCTCAGTAAATAATTATTCTTGAATTTATTTAAATATGAACATTTAGATACATCTGCATATTTTTAATAATATAATTGAGAAGAAATAGGCAGATTTAGAAATAAACACAGTGCATCCAACTGCTACCACAGGATTTGTACTATTAATACAAAGAGGATGTAACATGACCACTTCATAGATTTTTGATCATATTTATGCAGTACATTTAAATACCTACTAAAATATTAATTTATGTAGTCACACACATCCATATTTTTTTAACAAAAAATCAAAAGAATCTGTAAGATGATTTTTGTTAGAAATAAATATGATGGATTGTACAGATGGTGCAATGGGAATGTATTGAGACTAAGTTGACAAAACTTATGACTGTGTGAAAAATTTTCTGATTTTTGATTGACATGTGTATAAGCAACCCCCTCTTTAAAAATTTTTTTGGAAAAACTTCTTTCGCTTATACATGAGTATATACGGTAATTAAACCTTAATATTTATCTTTCTTTATAAACAAATTTTTCTAGAAATCTGAATTACAAAAGTATCTGTAAACTATTTTCAACCTACTGTTAATTATTAATAGGGAATTTAATGATTATTTGAGAAATAATTCTTTATTTGCAAAAATATTTCAAAAAAGCATTTCAAATATTATTTGAGATTCATTATTCTATATTTAATATATTTAGGACTAATTTTATGAATATTTTTGTGGCCTCTAAGCCATAATATGCATAAATCCAGTTCTAATTATAAGGCCCCAGTTGTAATATTTAAGAGGACCTTTCAAATATTAATATTTTCACTCTATAAAAAATATCTAATATATTTTTAGTGAAGTGTGAAACCTTGTCTAGTTTATATTTAAATTTGGCCCATATATAATAAATAATTTGTCATAAAATAAAAAGTTTGAATGTGAAGGAAATAAAATTGTTTGAGAAATTTAGGATCAATAAAACATTAAAAAAACCTTCAGGAACTTAGTAGAGTGCTTATACTTGACCAATAGACTATGTCAATACCAGGCTTCTGATAGTAAGTCTTATAACTGACACAGGCCACTTCCATCAACTGTAAAATATGATTCATTATCTGTTATAACTGAACAATCAGATTTAGCCATGAAAATGTCTTGGCGGAGCTTGTTCAGTTTTGTCTTTTGTTGAATTAATTGCATTTCAATATATTTGGGTGCCAAGATGCATTTTTTCTGCTGAATATCCCTTTCTTTCAAAATTTAGTTTACATAGAGTTGGCTAATGTTGAATTTTTCTTGCCAATTTTCACTAGATTTGCCAAATGTCCCAATAGTCAATTCTTCAAGATGGGACTTCTTTGCTTTAGTTATTTTTTTTAGGCTTTCTAGGTTTTTCCCATTCTCAACCCTTCCAATAATGCTGTAAACTGACTGTACTTCTTGGTATCCCCATCATCATGAAATTATTGACAGTGAAACATTTTCCACAATCTTTATTTTCCAAGTAAATTGTATGCATGACTTTTCTCTTACTACTTTATTTAATGTCTCTATCTTTGGAATAACGATTATTTGTTTACTTTGGTTGCCATGGAGGCATTTTTTTAGAATGTATTACACATGAGCATATCTAATTTTTTCAACTGAATTAATTTTTTTGTTTGTTTCTAAAGAAAGTAAAATTGTCTGGATTTTATTGATCACATCCATAGTATATATATGTGGCACATTTCTGTTATTTTTTTCTTGCTGATTATTTGATTTCTTTGTAAATAAGATTATAGTCTATCTTTTCATAAATTAATTCAAATAAAAAATTATAATGTAATAAAAATTTAATTTTTCAAAAATTAATTTAATAATTCATAAATATTTTATTTAATATTCACAATTAGTTATACATAATATATTTTTTAATTAATAAGACTAAAAAGTAAAATATTTACCTGCATCATTCTTAAAGGAGGATGGCTATTGAAGACTTGAGTTACTTTATTTAAAGTTTCAGTAAACATTGAACGTAATTCAGGAGCTTTATTGTACATAATATCAATCTGTGGCCACCAAACTAAACGAGGTTGTGTTATGATCCGATACAAAGAACTAACCAATACAAAATGATATGTTGGAGGTGAAGAAGGATTTAAACAAACTTTTAGGGCTTCATTATTATGTGGATTAATACGAAAGCATGAAACAAAGCAATCTATCATCAAATCAATATCTTGATTGATAGTAGCCTGATTTCGACAAAATTGTTTACCTGGATTAAATAGTAATTGCTAGACAAAGAAATACAAAACATAAAAGTTAATATTTATTTTATAGAATTAATACATTCATTGAATATTGCTAATACAAACATATTGGTTTATCAATTTTTATAAACTTACCATGAAAACAAAAGAAAATAATATAAATTTAAATTAAGAAGGAACTAAGTTAGTATATAACATATATAATCTTATAGAATCATTCCATATCAAATTTATAATATAATGAGAACAGAATGATGGAATATTTATCTTAGGTACAATATATTTAGGAATGCAAAATTAAAAATCACTTTAAAAGTCAATTACTGTAATAATTTTTATTACAGTAATTGACTTCTATGAGAAAGATTGCAAATATCTTATTTAAACTTTTTAATTCCAATGAGTTCAAAATTAGAAATTATTAAAAATGAAATGAAATATAGATTTTAATATTTTTTTGCATATAAATTTTAAGCAATTTCCTTAAAAATAAAATTTTTACAAAAGTTTATGCCTAATTTTTAGTTTAAAAAACTATGAACTAAAAAATAAGTTCATAATTTTTTAAAAAGAAAACAATTTAAATATGAATAAAAATAATAGAATTTCAAACTTTCATTAAAAAATCTCAAATTATTTTGTGATAGGATATGCAAGAATATTTTTATAATGATGATTAAACATACAGTATTATAATATTGATTCAAATTACTATAAAACATTTATGTATATGTAAAATAATCTCTAAGCAGTCTAAGTACAATAATTGAATAATAGAAAATAGTTTATATGTAATAAACTATTTTCTATTATTCAATTATTATATTATATTCTGTTCTACTATTTTGTAGAATTACATATAAACTATTTTCTATTATTCAATTATTATATTATATTCTGTTCTACTATTTTGTAGAATTCACTCATTGTCTCACCCATGGAGGCAACTAATTGGTGCCCTCTTATCTACCATACTTTCTGGCAGGATTCTTTTTCTTTTTTCTCGTGCCTTTCTGTAATTTTCTCATTTCATTCTTCATAGATTTAAACCATCAAGTAAATTTATTAATTAATTCATATCATAATTAGCAAATAACTAAATTTTGAAATCAAAATTTGTAAATTTTTATTTCAAATTTAGTTATTTGATATTGATATGAATTTATAATTAGTTATTTGGAACAGTGAAATCAAAATTTACAAATTTTGATTTCAATGTTCAAAAGAATCAGAAGATATCCGTGAATTTATATTCATCTCTCTGGTAAAATCAGGTAAATATAATAAATCCTTATTTTTATTCAATCAGTAAAAAGCTGGAACCAAAATTACAATACAAATTCCCATTTCTAACACCTAGATAGGATACCGATATAAAAAAAAATTTATTACAATCAATATATAAATACAGAAATGTTTTGGTATATTAGACCCTCATCAATTGTACATATACTATATAAATATATAATGTAATGTTTAATAATAATAAAAATTAAACAGAAAATTAATGAGCCCTAATAAACAGAAAATCAAACAGAACCATTATTCAATTTTCAATCACATTTTGATACTGCAATCATGCATTATAAAAGTTTTCAATAAATTAATATATATTTTTTTTTTATAAAAATATATCATCATAAAAAATATTCTTTCACTTTAATTTTTAATAGTAGTTTGTGGATGGGTATTTATTGGAAAAGTAGATCTCATTAAAAAAATTAGTGGATACCCGTGGTATATAGTATCTTTATCTAAGAATCCAATTCATATTTTGTTAGATGTATATAATATTGTAGATTGCTAAAAGAAAAATTTACTTGTTGATGGCTAGATTCAGTTTCTGGATATCTGACTAAAAATGTGAATCAGTAGTTCCATTATATTAAAAAAAAACATGTAAGAAACATGTGCACACATCTAAAAAATGAAAGAATTTGATTCTTTAGAACAATTATTTATATTCACAGAGATCTTAGATGTCATTTTTGTCATATTTTATCATCATTAAACTTTTATAATTTGATTAGTTTTTTGGTAAGTTATAGATAAAAGCCTATAATCTACCATAGTCTACATTCCAATGATGCGAGAATGTAGACTATGATAGATTAATAATCTACCATAGTCTACACTCCCTTGAAAATCCAAATAGGAGCAGTATATATGAATTTTATTCAAACTGAATAATAATGATATGAAATATTTGCTAATGAATAGTTATATAAGATTATCAATCTACTGTCTAACTTATATATTTATTATTCCATTTTGGAATGAAAAAGGTCAAAGATTTTCAAATTCCTACATTAAAAAAAATTTTATTATGTATTATATTATGATTTCATAAGAGTATTTAAATTCTATACTTTTAAAATTAAATTTTGCTTAGTTTTATTCAGTTTTTAAATTAAATTTTATTTTTAATCATTTAGAAAAATTTAACAGTCACCTATATCAGATACATATTTGTGATATATATGGAATAATAAAAGTAATCTAATATCTTTTTCAGTATTATAAATTAATACATTAATTCCTAATTGATCAATAAAGCAGTGAGTATTTATCTTCATATTTTGTCCTTACAATTATAAAAATTATTAATATAAATCTACCTAAATTAAAAAGTTAAAAATAATATATTAAAAAATACCTTTAAATCATTAATTACAGCTTGCACCAAAGAAAACACTACATTATTACTATCTAGGATATTAATGTAAGTTGATATTTTACATAATTTCACACACGTAACTGCTGCAGCTTCACTTAATTGCTTGCTACTTGTATGTGGACCTAATGCTTTCTTAACACTATCTACAAACTGTCTCTGAAATTAAATGCACATAATAAAAAATATGAAATGCAAAATTTTATATCTTTTCAAAGTTATATATACCTTCCTATAATGTTTTTGAGATAATGGTGCTCCTGAATCAGCATTGACTATCTCCTCTAAAATTTTCTATAATTAATTTAATTTGAAATAATTACTTTTGAAATCATAATTGATCATAATGTAATTTCTCAAGTTATGCATATTCAAATTATATAAATTTGACTTAACATATAAAAATTCTGACATACAAAATATTTAAAAACTCATCTTTATAATTTATTATACAATGCAGTACCACAATTTTACATTGTTATTAATAAGATTATTATTAAAAGTTAATTATTCATATTAAAGTTACTATATATCATAATCATTATCATATGACGTAAATCATATGTGAATCTTATTATAAGAGTTATATTACATCTCTTTCTTATGTTAAATATAGAGCATGTAATTGTTCTTAATTTTTCTATGATAATTATATAAATATAAATTTATGCATATAAATTTGACATGCATAAAATCTGACTTATGTTTGTAACTGTTATTTTATTCTAATATAAAAATATAATTCATTTCCCAAACTATGTTCCACAGAACAGCAGTATTCTGCAAAAAATCAGTAAGTGTTATGTAAAATATTATGAACATTAATATAAGTATCATATGATTTTAAATGCTGCCCAAGTTGAAACTGGAGTTGCTAGTTTATTTTACTATTTTCATGTGTTTTATTTTATGTTACAAAATAGCATGTAGTATAAAAATTTCCATTGCTTATTAAATGATAAAATAATGTATAAATAATATATTATTTCATATTTTAGGTTTATTTAATGTGAAATATTATATTTTAATTTTTGTACAGATATCTATGAGTTGTTATCTAAAAACAATATATTGACTGGCTTACCAGTGTTGGGAATTGCTGTATAATATACATACAGTAGTCTCGATATTTTCAATCAAGATTGTGTGATTTAAATGGTCATTATAAAAAATAAATATCAATTATTATTATGCATTTATCTGAGACACAAGACTGCTGCTTTCAACAATCAGCATGTATTCAATGTAATTTCTTATTTCATTAATAATTAATTAACTAACTAGTTCCATGAAATTTTTTTTCATGTTTTTATTTTTTGTTATGTTATTTGAATATTAATTGCTGCTGGAAAAATCATGTTATTTCCAATCAGCATAATAATAATTTATTCCATCAAATTATACAATGAAAAATTTGTTTTGACATCAATTGTAAAATGCAATCCAATTTTTAAAGAAGTTTACGTGTTTTCTTTAATAAAAGTTTATGTTCTACTTAGTTTTAACAACGACAGGATTAGTAAGGTTGTATTCCTTTTTTTTGTACAGTTAATAAAAAGTTTCATTTTGTTTAGTAACTATGGAGTCGTTTGCTGAAATTATTGACACCATTCTAGATTGGTTTGGTCGTAAGGAGTTTCATGTGCAATTAAAATTTAGCACGACGGATGTGGGTAATTCTTCACATGCCCGGCCAAGTCAGAATTCGAGAGCAAGCCCGGGGTTAAACCCGGACTTGACAAATCTAATTCTATATTTCCCATAGGCACAATAGTTAAGTATTTGTGAAGAATTTACAGAACGTAACTATCGCGAATAACAAGAATCGACTGTAATAGCAAATTCAATTAAAGTTCCAAAGATGGACTTGACAAATCTAATTCTATATTTCCCCATAGGCACAATAGTTAAGTATTTGTGAAGAATTTACAGAATGTAACTATCGCGAATAACAAGAATCGACTGTAATAGCAAATTCAATTAAAGTTCCAAAGCAGATAATATGGCCAAAAGCACTTCTTAGTAAAGTTTGTTTGGAGTTTCTTTAGTATAATGTGTTTCTCTTTTATTATTACTTGCTTTGGATATTTAATGAATTTGTTATTACTAAAATACAGTGTATCTAAGGTTACCTTTGAAATATATTTCCTAAATTCAAGAAAATATGGTAACAACTTATATTGTTTCACATATTACAAAAATCAATTATTTATAATAAAAATAAAATTACAGTATGGTATATATTGTACTATATGGCATCATCCATTTCAAATCATAATATGTTGTATTAGATCTGGGATAGTGATATCGATGCATTATGTGGGGAAAGGTAGTAAAACTGATTGAATATTATATCAAAAATACATTAAATGAATATATATTAAATGAGTGTGTGTTATAAGCAGGGTATAATTATACAACTTTTCCCATAAACAGTAAAATGTTTGATTATTCCCAATGAATTTAAAAGTTAATTTAATAATTACTTCTATATAAGATATGTATTAAATATTTATAAAAAAATGAAATCCACTTTAATATGAGGAAACAAGAATATCGAATGAACAAACGAAAACCCAAAAAACCGAGAACAGTAATGACCCTGCAAAAAGAAATACAGAAATAAATAAAATAAAAAAAATTCATCTTTTAAAAATATTTTATAATAAAAGCAAATAAACTTACTGGACAAAGTACAAGTAACATAATTTGTAATGGCCAAGTTGCTGCTTTCTTCTTATTATTGTTTTCAGCAAAATTATCCAAAAGATCAAATAATCGATCACAACAATCTAAATAAATTATTTTATATGATTAATACTTTCTAAAATGAATTAATATATATATAAATACTAAAATAATTTATTTCAATGCATTAAAATTATTGTTTTAATTAAAGAGCATAAATTAATTATAGAAATGGACATGTATAATGACAAAACACCAGAAAAACCACAAAAAATAACAGAAAACCAGAAAAATTATTATACAATATTGCAAAATTATATTAAATTACTAATTCATAATTATAAAAATTTATTGATTCTATACTAATACAATAGAACTTAAGTTATTTTGTCAATTCAGAGATTATATTTATGATAATACAGTATACTCCTGATTAACCAGGATAGTTGGGAAATGAATTGCCTCATAATCTGTAAAATAGTAAAAAAAAAATCACAATCATAGATAACATGCATTTAATATTAAAAAAATAAATAAAATGCATATATATATATATCTATCTCCAAATGTTCTATAATTTATTGAAACAATACATTGGTTTATTTGCAGTAAGGTTATTGCAATATTTGTAATTTATTTTGATTTTAATTTTTAGTGCAAATTATTTATGATATAATAAAAAAATTAATGTGAGGCATTTAAAAATCATACAGATAGTACATTTAAGATAAAAAATATCAATAATTAACCATCATTTCTGCATTGTAAATTACCCTGATTAATCTGCACCCAGGTAATCTGTCTCCAGATTACTATATATATATACAGTCGATTCCATTTAATTGGGACACATTGGTACTAATCCATTTTGGCCCAATTAAGCAGATGCCCCAATTAAACAAAATAATAATAAATTCTAAAATAAAATATGTAATATGTAGGTAAATAAATATGTAAAAAAATAATAATTAGATACCTATTTTAATGCTTTATTAAACCAAAATTACAGAAAATATTTGTACTATAAATAATGAAGAAAAAATAATACATACATAATAAATTTTACAATTTCAAATTTTAATTCTGCAAAAATACATAAGGTGTAGTCTATCTTTTGTCTTTTGATTTTGGTACAAGAAATTATATCAGCAAATCTACAATGGCTTGTATTAAATGACTGGCTTTAAATTTTATCCAGCAAAGCAATTTTACTTGAAAGTGTAAAATCATTTCTTAGCAACTTGGCAAAGATTTAAAAATTTTAAATAAAATCGACAATGTAAATAAATATCGCTAGGTACAATAATAGTAGACTCTTAAGTAGATGCATATTTGCCCAATGCAAGACAATAGATAACTGATTCGCATCACGCTAGTGTTGCCAAATATTAGTGTACATAGTGTTGACACAGTTTTGAAAAATTCCTAAAATATATCAAAATTGCTAAATTCCTTTTTTGCTACTGTTCCAATTAAGCGAAAAGTTGTCCCAATTAAATGTTTAAATTATGTATTAGTTTGGTTTCTGTTCTATGAAATTTGGCCTAAAAAAAGTGGCTGCCCAATTAACCAGTGGCCCAATTAAGCAGAATTGACTGTATATATATCCTATTGTAATTATAGCTGATGTAAATTGAGAACCAATATGTTAAATTTTTTTACTGTTTCATTTGAATTCATTTAATGAAAAATATGTTTTAAGTGAAAAGAATAAATAAAATTGTATATTATTTTTTATCTTTAACCTGTTCACTGCCTTCGATTTTTTCTAATTAAGAATGTGATATCTCGCTTAATTTTCATTGAATTTTTTGAAATTTTCATAATTTATTACGTTTTTCATATTATTTTTTATCTTTAACCTGTTCACTGCCTTTGATTTTTTCTAATTAAAAATGTGATATCTCGCTTAATTTTCATTGAATTTTTGAAAATTTTCATAATTTATTACGTTTTTTATTGTGATTCTAATGATGTAACAAATTTTTTTGAATTTTATTTCTTTCACAATTTTTTATTCATCATATGAGATTGGAGAAAACACGATTTTTATATACGAAATCTTAGCCATCCAACGAAATATTTGGTATCTTCTGATAGTGGCAAGTCTTTCGAATAAAATGAGCTATGAATGAAGAAAATCGAATAATAATTTAAAAAATTATCGATAAAAACAAAGTATTATGTAACTTTAAATTAATTTAGTTAGTTAATTAATTAGTCAAAAATTGACAAAAATTTATTAAAATATTGTCATTTTTTTTAATAAAATATGTTTATTGATATGTTTTTTTTTTTTCTAGAAATATTGCTCTTCTGGAAATACTATAACCTCTAGGGTCCCTGAACAAATCCTATTTAAACTATAGAAATAAAACCTGTATCAGTTGTTCCTCAAATTATCGTTTTTCTATATCTACTGGTCAAAAATTTTAATCCCAAAGAACATTAATCCCGGATTGATCGTTTTTAAGAATAAGCACACACACGCATTGGCAAAAATTTACTTTATCTCGTATGATTAAGCAGCAATTGATGTTTGCTGTCACATTGGCAGTGAACTGGTTAATAGATATCTAAAAATTTATATTGATTTACTAAGAAAAATAAATTACTATATTTATCTGCTCTTATAAAAAGTTTTTCAATAACTTATAAACAAGAAATGTTTGAGAAGCTGCCTATTTTTCCCATCTGAATTTTTATTGAATACAATTACAGTACTATGAAATTTCAAAAAATTTAAAAGAAAATTTTCCAGCATTTGAAGTTTGTAGAAAAGCATTATTTAAATAGCAAATTAAAGACAGAAATATATGAAAAACAAGGAAAATTAAGATGAAAATTAAGATGCTAATTTCATCATGTTGGTGATTAATCAAAGACAGTATAATCTGGTGTAGATTACTCCTTTCAGTGTTCCAGATAATCTCAACTTCACTTCATGAATTAATTTCTGGCCATTATGTTAAATTTGAACTACCAACAGCCTAGAAAAACCACTAAAGTATACAATCCCCTTGCTAGATAAAAGTTTGGGTTCAAAAGAAATTATAATTGGGTTCAATTTGTAAAAACAATTTTGCATTAATTAATAGTTGGAAGGATTAATAATAGTAAAATCTGTTTACTAACCTGCTAATTCTTCATTAGGTTTTTTTTGTAAATCCATAAATTCTTGTGGATAGGTATCCATCCAATTCCAAATAGCCTATATTAAAAATAAAAACAAATCCAAATAAATATATGTTTTAATACAAATAATGAATTTCAAAATAAATTACATTGAAATATCAATCTATTTTTTCTAGAAATATTGCTCTTCTGGAAATACTATAACCTCTAGGGTCCCTGAACAAATCCTATTTAAACTATAGAAATAAAACCTGTATCAGTTGTTCCTCAAATTATCGTTTTTCTATATCTATTGGTCAAAAATTTTAATCCCAAAGAACATTAATCCCGGATTGATCATTTTTAAGAATAAGCACACACACGCGTTGGCAAAAATTTACTTTATCTCGTATGATTAAGCAGCAATTGATGTTTGCTGTCACATTGTCATCATCAAATGTCATTCATGCACCAATACCAGAGACTGGCAGTGAGATTGCAATCTCTACAACAATCTCATTCTTATCTGATATAGTTTGCAAAATAATGCTCCTAACTGCAAGAACCTGATTCAGCTGTATACAAGCTATCACCTCTATGCCATCTTATGAGTGGACTAATAAAAATAGACTTTGCATTAGTTTATTTAGTAGTTCCTTTGGGAATGTTGTATCAATTCCCAAAGGAATTACTTTGAGAGGGATGATGGAATCTAAAATCTGTCACTTTTCATAAAGCCAATTTAAAAATTTTCTGATACCATCTTATAAATTCTAAAATTTTATCATAGAATATAATAATCATTGGTCAATGTCTAAAAGCAAATATCTGTGTTTGACATTTTGAATTTAATTTTTCTTAATTAGAAATAGCAGATTCTGAACTATAATAAGAATGGTTTTCCAGTTTTCAGTCTAGGAGTTCTTCAAAATTAGGCCTCAATACTGAATGATCCTAAACTCACTGTATATCTGTATAATGATCCTATAATTAGGTAAAAATTAATAAAATACTGCAAGCCACCTTATTATTGGATCTTTTATCTACAGATTTTGCAAATAACAGACAAAATCTGTTGGTTCCAAATATTTCATCTGCAATGGAAATATCTGAAATTAATTGCTTTATCTCCCTTACTATAATTTATTTATATCATGTGTATGCATTAATGCAATATTTTATTATGATTTCGTAACTTTTTAGTTCTATTTTTATACATAATTTGGAAATACCTGACGATCAGCATTACTAGATTTTCACTTTTCCTTATTCCATTTACATAAGGGTTTATAATATAGTGATTTTAAAGTTTTGAAAATGTTCAGCCAATATTATCAATGTCTTGTAACTTTTTAGTTCTATTTTTATACATAATTTGGAAATACCTGACAATCAGCATTACTAGATTTTCACTTTTCCTTATTCCATTTACATGAGGGTTTATAATATAGTGATTTTAAAGTTTTGAAAATGTTCAGCCAATATTATCAATGTCAATTTCATAAAAATTAAAAGTTCATTGTATGCTTATCAAATATGGATAAGCAGTGATTATATAGAAATGGTTCTCTAATTATATTGAACATTGCTTTTCCTTAATATTTGTCTCCAATTAATCATATTTATTTTAATTCATCAATGCTGAATTTATCATTACATCCTTGTTTCCAACAATAATTGTTCTGAACAGCAATAATGGTAGTAAATCATTTCAATTAGCATTGAGTCTAAAGAATTGAATTTTTTCAAATGCTTCATGGAAAAAATACATAGTATTTATTCCTATTTAATTAATTCATTCATATATATTTAGTTCATCAAATGTAAACTTATAACCATCTCAATAATTGTCCATGAATAATGACATCAATGGCAATGGCAGTAGTCATCTTGAAACATTTGTATTATTTCTGAGTTTAGACCATAAGTTGTCATATAATGTATAAAAAATATTTGTATAACACAAATCAACAACAAATAAACATTTACAATAAATATACAGGGTGTAAATTATCTCCTTCAAAAAAACTACACTACGACGTAGACGAAACATAACACAAATCAACAACAAATAAACATTTACAATAAATATACAGGCTGTAAATTATCTCCTTCAGAAAAACTACACTACGACGTAGACGAAATTCAAGCGATTAAAGTGATATAAGACATTTGGGGTCGCAAATCGCAAGCCTGGGCAGGGCGAAGGAGAAGAGCTGCAACATCATTGCAGAAAAATTGCGCCATTTGAAGGAGAAGAGCTGCAACGTCATTGCAGAAAAATTGCGCCGTTGACTGCTGATTAATTTAGTTTAACCAGTTCGACAAGGTACACTGTTCTTATGGTCAGTTTGACAACGGAATAAGTGCAGTGGCAGCAAGACGACTGTACCAAGAACGCTACCATCATTCGGCACTGGCAGCAAGACAACTGGATCAAGAACGCTACCATCATTCGAAGCCCACGCCATAAACTTAGTTTCAGGTTCAATTTACGGCATTGCTTGCGATTTGCGACTCCAGGTGTCTTATATCACTTTAATTGCCTGAATTTCATCTACGTCATAGTGTAGTTTTTTTGATCAAGAACGCTACAATCATTCGAAGCCCACGCCATAAGCTTAGGTTCAGGTTCAATTTACGGCGTTGCTTGCGATTTGCGACCCCAGGTGTCTTATATCACTTTAATTGCCTGAATTTCATCTACGTCATAGTGTAGTTTTTTTGAAGGAGATAATTTACACCCTGTATATTGTTTAATCATTAGATAATCTGTTTCATCATTTTGTTGAATGGTGGAGAAACACACTCACTTATCTGTGAGTGAATTGTGTCATTACCCATTATCATCACCTATCTTTATCTTTAACGAAACAGATTTAGCCACTTGAAAACTGAAGGGAAAACTGAGAACATAATATAAAGCATGAGAACACAAGGAAAAAATCCTGCAAAAAGAAATGCAAAAAGCCATTATCAGAAAAGATATCCTTTAATCATCTTTATGACACTTGGATGAGATGGTGGGTGAATTCTGCTTTCTAGCACAAGAGGGATTATCTGAGAAAAATAATTTCTTTACTTCCCCAGTCAATCAAAAATTTACTGTTATCTTATAAAATATATTTAGAATAATTTCTTATATAATATTATTTTATAAGATATAAAATACATTACTTTTTCCACACTATTCATTAAAACAACATATGCACTCTTCTTTAAACTCTTAAACTTTTGATTTATTTCTGGAAAGAAATCATATTATTATATATTTTAAAAACAAAAATGAAATAATGAATATTAACCAATATTAATAAATTACAAACACTATATTAATATAGTAGAGTCTCCATAATCCGACACATATGGTTCCGGGGCTTGTTGGATTTCAGAGCTTTGTCAGATTATTCGATGTTCAATAAAAAAAATGGAATTACACAAACGAATACGCTCAGTTTATTAAGACTTTCCTTTTACTGATCTTGCTATTCAAATCCAAAACCCTTAATTTTATTCCAATTTTTTATCATCATAAATGGTGGCTTGTCCAATACTATGAAACTAAGCCAAATCACTAAACTTTTCTCTCAAGTCAACTTTTTTAATTATTTCTGCCTTTTCGACAACAGTCAATGTTTTATGTTTTTGTTTTTCACTTTTTCGATTTATAACAAACACTAATACAGTAAAAACACTATTTTACAGTAAACAGTGTACTGAACTTAAGAAATAGTCCAATTATAATGCTTGCACAATGAACAAATAGCGACTGATAATTTGTTTTACGTCATTTTTTCTCTCTCGCACATGGACAAGTTGTGACCATAGTTGTGGCACGAAAATTTCACGTCGGTGACGCAACAGTTTGCAGAGTGTCAGACTACTGGAAGTGTCAGACTGGCAAAGGGCCAGACTACAGAGACTCAACTGTAGATCATTTTTATACATCATAAAAATATGATTGATTAAAATATATTTAACATGGAATCTTCCAAGATATATACAGTTTCAAGCACATATCAGGATTTACACCTGAAAACTATGCTGTAAATTTAAATTATTTAAATCAAAATTAAATTAATTTAAATTAACTGATTCAACTCTGGACATGGCAAATATTTATTTTGGAAAATTAGTCAAAAATTAGAGTCCAATTATTAAATATAGATAGTGTTACATTAGTCTAAATTTAATTAATTAACTAATCATTAATTCAGCAGATGGTGATATTGTAGTCCAAATTCAGAAAATAATTACAGATATCTTTTGATTTATGAATGCTGACTTTACAATAAATATTTTAAGACTACTATCTGCTCTTGAAAATAATAAAAGATAGTCACAAACTTCTTTAGCAGAAAAATATAAGTTTTATGTTAAATTAAACATCAGTACATAACTTGAGATATTTTTGGCTGTGCTCACAGTTATAGAACTCAAGAACAGAACAAGACATTTTAAAATAATTCTAATTCAAAAATAAAAAAATATATAAAACACTTTTTAAAAATTAGGGAATGTTATTAAAATAAACTTTCTTATCTAACATTTTAACAAGTTAACTTATGCTGTCATAAGTTTGGGGCTTCGTGTATCAATAATATGCTTATCAATTATTGTTACTGTATATTTCAAAAGATTTTGCCATTATATAAAACTATTTACCTTCATAAAACAATGACTGAACATTATTTCAAAAATGAAAATTTCTAGTATGCAAGCAATCCTCAACTTATGATGTATTTCAATTCCAAAAATTTTGAACTTAAAAGCATAAGTCAGAAATGTTTAAAATTTATGGATTTATCACTACAGGTAGGCCTCGATTAGTGCGAGTTCGAATAATGCGATTTTGATTAGGCATTTTAAAATAATTCTAATTCAAAAATAAAAATATATATAAAACACTTTTTAAAAATTAGGGAATGTTATTAAAATAAACTTTCTTATCTAACATTTTAACAAGTTAACTTATGCTGTCATAAGTTGGGGGCTTCGTGTATCAATAATATGCTTATCAATTATTGTTACTGTATATTTCAAAAGATTTTGCCATTATATAAAACTATTTACCTTCATAAAACAATGACTGAACATTATTTCAAAAATGAAAATTTCTAGTATGCAAGCAATCCTCAACTTATGATGTATTTCAATTCCAAAAATTTTGAACTTAAAAGCATAAGTCAGAAATGTTTAAAATTTATGGATTTATCACTACAGGTAGGCCTCGATTAGTGCGAGTTCGAATAATGCGATTTTGATTAGTGCGACTTATAAAAATGATACTGTTTTTCAGTTAGTGTGAGCAAATATTCGATTAATGCGAGTTGTAAGCAAAGACCAGTCTTACTAACAAAGCTCCGTCTCCTTTTATGATGTCAATTAACAAATTACCGTTAATTTTCGGTTAGTAAAACTGGACGAGGAGCAGTCCAAGAACAGTCACTTGGCTTTGAAGGGGTGAAA
>AYEL01045387.1:0-15391 GCA_000484575.1 Olivierus martensii
GCGAGAGACAGACAGAACCCATAAACATACCATGAGAGAGAATCTTTTTTCCTCCTTTTTTCATAATTTCCTTAGTTTCTTGAAGTGAGAACAAAACATTGATGAACAGAAAGACGATGACATTCACTCAGACATAGTTGAAGAAAAGAAAAGAAAAGGGATGAGCTGAGCCACAGCCAGCCAGTTGGAGCAGAGCCGGAGTCAACTCAACTGATTCAAAACTCTATACAAACTGTTAAAAATCCCAGTTGATTATGTGGCACTATAATATCCAAACAAGTGATTATTATATCTTGTTCCATAAAATTTCTAATCTCTAACTCATCTAGATTTACCAGTTGGATTGTTTAATAAAAATTTTGTATTTATTAACCATGAGATCTCAAGATAATTCAGCTTCATCTTCCAATGGTAAATCATTTAGTATTAGCCAAAGTGCACTGTGAGATGGTGCTTTATTGTTACATCATTGATCATGGAATTTAAGATATTTAATAATGTTTTTACTTTTAATATTTAACAATCAATTCATTGAATTTAGAATAAAATTAAAGATAAATTTATTAAAATTTATTACTGATATTTCAAATTATTATTTAATTTAATCAGTTGTCTCTTCAATGTAAATGAATATTTTATAACTTCTAATAATTTTAAAATGATAGTTGGAAGATTTGAAAAAACAACCAGATAAATTACAAAAAGAAATTTCTGAAATGGAAACAAAGAAATGCAAACTTGAAAAGGAAAAAAAAATTCAAGAAGAAGAATTAGCTAAGGTGAAATTAAAATTCTTTTTATTGAATTTAAACTTATTTAAATGAGTTTTGTTTCATTTAATAATTTAAAGAATAAAATACAATTAAAGTTTGTAAATATAAAATTTTCAGCATAACTAAAAACTGATTTTATAAAAAAAAAAAAAAAAAAACAATAAAAACATAAAACTATTTTTTTAACATTTTCTTATTTATTAGTAGTGAATCATTAGAAAATTTAAAATCAAATTTAACTTATAAAAAAAAATTTTTATGGCATTGCATTCTCAGTTTTGATTTCATAAAATTATTCATTTTCACAAATTTGTTTTTAATTTATCATATAATAGACTCTTGATTAACTGGAGTAGTCAGAAAATTAATTACCTGGATAATCTTTGAATTACTGAAAAATTTGGAATTATGGCATTTAATATTAAAAAATAAATAAATTTCATGAATACAAATATGAATCTAAATATTCTATTATTTATTGAAAAGGGAAACCAAAAAATGTTTTTATTTGAAGCAAAAAATTATTGCAATATTTGTAGTTTTAATTTGATTCTTATTTTGATTGTCAGTTATCTAAAATATAATAAAAAATGAATTTGGGGCATTTAAAAATCTTGTAGATATCTCAGCTAAGATAAAATATCAATAATTAAACACTACTTTCTGGTTGCAGATAAATCCTGGTTAATTCACAACTTAAATAATCTATTCCTGGATAATTGGAAATATATTGTATTATAGTTTTGCTTTAAGAAGACTTTCCAAAGCAAAATACAAATTTAAATCTTAAATACATATTGTCCTTAACTTGTTACAAGGAACAACAACAATTTGAGCTGATGATTCAAACAAAACTGCTAGGTCATAATCAAACTATCTAATCAATGATTAAGATGGTCACAAATGTTATATCTATTAATTTCTTGTTATCATTATTCATTATAGCCATTACAATATCATAATAACTTAAGGAAAAAAAACTAAAGAAACCAGATACAAATTAGACACTGCCATTATTCCATTATGCATAAACTTGTATTCATTTGAATTATACTGATCAATCAAAGGGCTTATTGATTGCCTTATGATAAATATGAGTCGTTGTAAGTTGAGGACTATCTATGTTATGCTAAGTTTTATATTTAGTAAAATGTTACCAAAGATAGATAATAATTAAACTTATTTTGGCTCTCTTTTTTTATTAGTAAGTATAATGGGAATCTTGTTTATTCTATAATTACTCGCATTATAATTATAATATTCATTAATTACATATTTTATTATTATAAAGAAAATATTTAAAGATTTAAGAAAGATATGTAACACAAGATCTAATAGAAACTAGTATCTTTGTTCCATTGATTCTCGATTTATTTCTAACTTATTTGTATAAATTGATATTTACATTTTCATTAATATGGACTAAAAAAATTTAATCAGCTTACTCACTCGCTTTTCTATAATCATTTTTTTTTGTTCGTTGTTTTAACACAGTATATTTTAAATTCTTCAAGTTTACTATATACTGTACTAAAATACTTTTCGTTATCAATGCAGTTTGTGACTATTACACAATTTTACCAATAAAAATATTCGGAAATGAGAATCAATACTAATAATTAAATAATGAAATTTTATTTGTTTCCAAAACTTTGTAATTATACATATTAATTATTAATATGTAAACAAAGTATATTTGTTTAAATTATTATTTATAGTTTTGATGTAATTCTGTTAATAAATAATAAAGATTATTTTTGTTCACATTATTTTCAAGCGAACAGAATATGTAACAATTTCTTTTTAGTTATGAATAAATAAAATAAATATGTATACTCAGTCATCTAACTTATAGTCAGTCTTGTGTCTAATGTAAAAGATAAATTATTCATAATTTAATAAATAACAAAATATAATTCCTTATCCAAAAAAAAAAAATATTTACAGATAGTTTGGTTCATGATATGGCTTGGAGCTTTTGTCCGATTTTTAGCTATCACAAACATATTTTTGAATTTCATATCTGATTTTAATAACATTTTGATTTCTTTGAATGTTGTTTTAAAAATGTGATGAACGCTTTCGCGCCATATAAATATCTGTTAGAATATTGGAATTTGTCCAAATATTTGGGAGATCCCGATCTGGATTTGCAGTTGTAAACGAATTGTTGGCATTGTTTAATTTTAAATCGAATTACTTTAGACTAACTTTAAAACCTGATAGTTGTCCAGTTTTAATATTGGAATGAAAAAATTGTTTAACTAATTTCAATCTTTTAAAAATTGACTATAATACAAAAATTTGTTATATATATATATAAACGAAAGTTTTAACGACATTTAAAATTAATTTGGTTAACTTTGGCGCTGAAGAGAGGATTGACATTGATGACCTTGCAAAGCTCGAACAAATGCGAGAACCGAGATTTTGTCCGTTACTAATTTAGACCAATTATTTCTTAGATTTCGATGAAAGTTATTTTTATGTCCCTTTTTTACCTCTTGTTCTAAATTATTGGCACAAGAATCATCCTGGCATTCGTTTTGAGACAGTTCCACCGTATCGTCTTCGTTGTTGGTCGGATGATAAACAGATAAATGCGAATTGTGGTTTTTTTGATGATAATGAAGATTTGGTCGATGTAGGAAGGACTTTTGGCATTCGTTACATCGAAAAGTTTTCTCTGTAGGCATCAATGGACCCTTACAATTTATTGGCAATTTTCTTACATGGCAACTTCGACATTGTAGAAGTTTTTTTCTAGTGATGGCCATTCCTTTTAAATGTAAAAAGAAGTTAATTTTAATATTCATCTAATAATAATAATAATAATATTAATGCATTATATTTTAGAAATTTTTATATATAGCAAACTGCGAACTAAAAAAAATCAATTTTAGTTTATATATTTAACTAACAAAAATGTTAAAAGCAGAAAAAGAAACGGAGATTTTCTAGTGATGCATAATCATCTTGAAAAGTTGGCTGATTAAAAATAGAACAAGCAAACAGTATACAGGTGCAGGCAGACTACTCAATGTTATTGTGATAATAAGGGAAGAGGATGTTCGCCACAGATGGCAGTAAATTTTTCCAAAAGAAAATCCAGATGTTTAAACAACACTATTCATAATGCAGTTCTATTATATATAAATAGGATTACGGTTCGAATTAATTATGTAAGAAATTTCAAAATGATAAACCTACTTCATTTGATCTTGTTTATAGTATTTCGTTAAAGCCAGTTAATATAAACTTTCTGTGACGTCATCTTAAATCAAAAATACGCACTGAACGCGTTTTCCTATCTAGAATAACAATTTAAATAGAATCTGAAAAATTATTTGTTACAATTTTAAATTATTGTAATTTCTTTATAAAAATAAAGATCACTTACCAAAAAGGAAAAATATTTCAGTATAGATTATTTACAATTGAAATTAATATGCTTAAATATAGCTGTATTCATTATAACTTCACTTTATCGTAGAAAGTGAAGGAAGAATTGATTACGAAGATGGCCGCCTTCTTTGTTGATTTTTGACGTCGTCTGCTTGACGACCGTCGCTAAGTGATGTCGAGTGCCCCCTATCGAGTTACAGATTCCCTAAATGTTCACAAAACTACAAGGATGATTTCTATTGGTTGTCGTTAATATATTCAAATTTTTTAACTTGAAGCATTCATATTTAAATTATATTATTATTCGTATATAACATTCTAAAATTATCAATTACTTTAAAAAACTAACTTTTAATACAATTGAAAAATCAAAGTTTAAAAATACCTATTCAAATGAATTTTTACAATTTAAATTTTTAAATACCGTATTTACTAATTTTTTGATTGAAATGAGCTAGATACTAAAAAATGTTGGAATATTTTTAAAATGTGATTTTTTTTTTCTTCTTTTCATTAGCAACACTGACTATTCCATAGGATAAATTTTGGAACAAACATTAATATTATAATAAAATTTCGAATTACTGGAATAATCTTATTCATCAATTCTTCTGCAATATGTTCAAATTTTATTGTTTATAACTATCAATATATCACGAACGGAACTGACAATACAATAATAAAATTTTTATTTTTTCTTGTTCTTTTCGTCATTTTTAATTAATTTATTCTATCTGTATAAATTAAAATATGCTCTTAATTTCTAAGTAAAATATAAACAAAAATACTGAAGTTTATATGATATACCAACTGATCAATTAAATTAATGACTTTTCCAAATTTGGTTAAATAAATTCTAAACAATATTAATATTAGTCAATGCTTAAGGCTATGCACAGTTAGTATTTAGGAATATTAAAAAATTCTATTTATTCGTCTGTAGAATTTCTCACATCCATAATTATCTTGATACTACATTTTTGACAAAAATATCAAAATTTTATAAAATAATTATTTTGAAATTATAAGAATGCTGATAAAAATTGTGTATATGTGAAAGATCATATTAATGCTAACTAACCTGTTTGATTAGTTATTTATCAAATTTTGTCTCAAAATTTTTAGCCTATTTTCCAAAGAAAAGTAAAATTTAAAAGCATTGTAATATCTTTTCCTCACTAATCATTTTTTTAAATTAGTATAGTTTTTTAAAATTTCAAGATGATGTTCTAATATCAAAGATAATCTCAGTACTATATTTTTCAATCCTATAGCTTCAACTTTTTAAAAGATGGACAATTAAATTTCTCATATATTTATTCATTTAATATATTTTGAACTAAATAGAATTCTATAAAGTTTAGCAGGAAACAAAATTACAGATGATGAATTTCATGACAAAATCATATAACTTTACCAAACTGTAAATGTTCAAACTTCTGAGATTTGTTCCTAATAACTAATAAACCATTTGATAAATTTTTATGAAACTCGAGAGAAATAGGACCATTTGAAGATCTCGATGACATCATTTTAATCCTGTTATATATTCACTATTCCAAAACATAATATGTGTTTGGAATATAGATGAACAATTCAAAATTGCTTTTGTTTTGCGCTTTATCAATGACATTTTTTTTAAGAAGAAATCTTTTATATAACTTTCTATGCTTATTATAAATAAGTCTTTGCTCCATCAAGTAATTTTTAATTATTATTTTTATTATATTAAATATTTTTATTAAAAAAAATCTATTAGTATAATGTGAATCAATGATATGTAATATTTCTTAATCTCATTTCAGTTTGTTTTTAACATTCTCTTTTTTGACTGAAGATGATTTTACATACTATAATATCTTACAAAATTTTAATTATGAATTTATCATATGCTGTATATGAGAATGTTTTAAATGATTTGTACGTATTAGATATTTAGACTGCTATAGCAATCCTGTCACTACATGTCATATTTTGATTCATATAGGAAGATGACTCCTTATGGTAGTAATGTATCTATTAATATTAAATTACAAAGTAAAAATTTTTGGTAAATTTGGAATTATAAAAATTTTTGAAGATTAGTTTCAATTACAGTAAAATTAAATTTCTATTCTAGTTTTCAAAAAATTTTGCACATACTCTTACAGACAACTACTTTATAAATGCCAAAATTTTTATAGCTAAGCCTGTGTTAATAAAATATTAATTTTCAATTCTTTTTGAAGAGGAATCCTATATTAAATATGAGCATTAGCAACATTAATATACATTATATATAGAGTATCCATAAAGTCTCTTTACAATTTCAATATTTTATTACAAACACATATGAAGAGATAAATACATGGAAATTAGTCACACCATAGCAGTATATATTGAAGTTTTTCCATCACTTAATAAACCTCAATATGGGCACCATGGGTTGCATGAAGCACATTAAGGCGAAAATCAATTTCCTGCCATGTCTGCTGTAGCATAACATCATCAATGGTGGCAATGGCATCAGTGATCCTTTGTTTGAGATCAGGAATGTCCCATACCTTTGTTTAATACACAATATTTTTAACATATCTCCACAAAAAGAAATCTAGAGGTATGTTGGGTGAACAAGGTGGCCAGGGGATTGGGCCATCCCATCCAATCCACCAACTGGGAAATGTTTGGTCCAGGAACTCATGAACATGTATGCCCCAATGTGGTGATGCATCATGCCCAAAGGATGGTTGTTAAAGGTCAGCCAGTTGTAATATCACATACTCAGTCAAAAGGTCTAGGAGAAACTCCTTAGCACTAAGGCAGGGTGGAGTTTCTCTTATAATATTCAGGCAGTGTATTAGTTTCAGTTTTACTCTATTTAAAAGGTCTAGGTAAACATTTGCAGTAATTATTTTCTTCATAAAGAAAAATGGACCAATGATTTGATTGCACATCATTAGTACAAACTTTAATAATAACTGAGTACAATAAAACAAATTTCAGTCACATATCTCATCATTTGCATTTTTAGTGAATTTTTCAAATTGTAAAGGAATTTTATGGACACCCTATATATTGTGTATAAGATCATATGAGTTTTGTTTGATATGATTTTTTGAGAAATTCTTTTATTAGTAGTTTTCTATCTGAAGATATAAATGATTATCCAATAAAAAATTTTATCATATATTCACAAAGTTAATATTGTATGTTTCATGTATTATTTTTTTCTGTAAAATTAATGAAAATTTCATAGTGGTACATTATGGAAATGAAATAAATTTATACCATTTATATAATTTTTTATGTGGAATAATAAAATAGTAATAGGATAAAATATAATATTTGCTATTGCATATACAGGCAGTCCATGACTTACAATTATTTGACTTATGACATTCTGAACTTTGCTATTTTTATAGTATATTGGCTAGAAATTTTTTTAATTTTATTAAAAATGTAGTAAAGCAATTGCTTACCACCTTGTGGATCCAAGTTCAATTTCAGACAATTTTGCATTTTGGAGCCAGAGTTCAATTCTAGATTATTTTATAGCCTTGAGGAATCAGAATCAAATCCAAACAATTTCACTGTCTTAAAGGATTCAATATTCCATTATTTATTATTACTGCTAAAATTATTAATATTATGAATTATTTACAGCTTATGATAGTGTTATCAAAACATAAGTCCATGGTTAAAGGCAAGCTGTACTTTAATTGTAAATATTGTACTTATGATGTTCCTAAATTACGAATGACTTACATTCCGAACGACTGTTCATACCATGAATTTGTTCGTAAAATGTTATTAGGTTCGCTGTTGACTATGCATATCTTCTAACAATATTTGTAAGATAAGAGCTATAAATACTATCAAACAAACAATAGAAAATACTAAAACAAATAAATAATACATTTAAATTTTAAATACATTACAGTACATTATAAATAGAAAAATATAAATATGGACAACTTTCTTTCTTTCAAACAAAGCGATAGAGAGTGTAATCAACGGTTTTACCCTTGAAAAAGAAGAATGAAGTAGAAAAAGAAAGGAAAAAACAAGAAATAGAAGTAAGTCTCCTACCAAGAGGAGTGTAGTAGGCCATTAGATGGAAAGAGAGATCAGCCAATGCCCCAAGAAAGTCAGGCAGTCCACAGTAATACACAAAAGGCAAAAGGCCACAAACAAAAAAAAAAAATAAAAAATTGGCGTGCAGGCCCAAAAACTGATGCACAGACCAGAAGCACAACAAAGAGACTTAGAGAACTTGTCTAAAAAATAAAAAATTGGCATGCAGGCCCAAAAACTGATGCACAGACCAGAAGCACAACAAAGAGACTTAGAGAACTTGTCAGGAACAGCAGAGTCCACACAGCACACACAGAAGGACTCCCAACAGAAAATCCAACAAGGATGGGACACAACAGGCAGAAGACTAAGAACTCAGGGATGAGCAGTCACAAGCACAAAAGGTAGCAACCACTACTGATGCACTAGAGCAAAGACACCACAGAGAAGCAGAAGTCTTCACCGAGAAGAAAGTAGAGAACTTCCTTGAACGGTCCACTACACAGAAGTCCGCCGAAAAACAAGAGCAGCTGAAGCAGAAACAGAATACCACAGGCAGAGGAAGCAGTTCCACACCACAGAAGAAGTACCACTTAAATGTCCCAAACTTAGGGGAAAACTAAGAAAGAGCAGAATCCCACAGCACAAACACAATTCTGAAAAACAGAAACATGGGCACAATTACACTGAAGGACTAGGAGTCCTCCCCACATCCAAAGACCTGGATTGGATGATGTAGTCCAGAAGGCCCTTAAAAATATTCTTGTCTTTGATAAGTTTTGATAAGTCACAAGGCCAGTTAAGACCCGAATGAAGCACTTTATGAAGAAGAGTTTCCCTTTGCATGTCATAAGTGGAACAGTCAAATAAATAATGCAAAACATCTTGAGTTGTCATAACTACAAGTTTTATTATTACAGATGTGAAACCTCTCTAAATATGCATTGAAATTCCCATGTCCTATAAGGAACGGGGAAAGCTGAAAACTATTAGTAAAGTGTTTAAATTTGTCTTTCCAAGACCGAAAAAATGAACTGAAGAGTAAGTTGACCTGACTGTCATTTGGAACTATAACAATAATATTTTGTCGTTAGTTCAATAACAACGCTTTTGTGAATCTGGGCCCAGGTTTGTTCATATTGGCGAAAGTTCTTAAAATGAATGTTTGTAAGATGGGGAGCATTTGTATTAACAAAATTTAATATTTATTAATTATAATGAAGACAAATTGAAAGATAATATAGACAAATAGATAATGAACAAAAAATAAAATAGTAGGGACACTTACCATCATTATAGCATACAAATTAAGAAATGATTTCTATGCACTTTAATAAAAATTACTGATAACAGTAAGTTATTATTTTTTTTATTTTTCATATTGACCAAGCAACATTGTCACATAAGGATAATATCAACAAATGTATGACTATGGAAATGGGAGTAAGACACCAATGCATAACCACTGAATTCTGTGACCACTATAGCATGCAAATTATAGTAAGACCCCGCTTAACACTGTTTCGATATAACGCGTTTTTTTCGGAATTCTATATTTTTATTGATTCACTTTGGGGTGGTTTTTCAAACCGTTATTCTTACATAAATCCTAAATGGTAGGAATTTGTTGCATTGATACTCCTATGCTGTCTCACAGTGCGTTGATATCAGTGCAGTGCAATACATACAAAAGTCTGCTGCGGTCAGAATTCATATTTATGATCAGTCATCAATGTTATTTTACAGTAATAAAAATAATAATTATACAGTCATCAATGTTATTTTACAGTAATAAAAATAACAATTATCTCATTTTAGTTGTTTTAATCTGAATGCCTGCCACCTTAAACTATGGTTCTTTGAAGTTAGAATGTTATTCTTTCATCAATATTTTTTTCATTGTTTATAGCTTATTACAATCTGATTACTGTTTTTTGTTCTTAAAACTTTTTATTTTCTACTTTTCAGAATTTTTTCATGAATGATTTATGAATACAAATCAATGTTAGTAATAAAAAATGTCTATAATTAATGTAATACAATAGTAATAATATATGTTACAAAATAAAATTTAAAAAAATGCTATTTATATATATTTTATTCACTGTCCTGTTTCACCTATCCTCATTATTTATGTTTTAAAATGACCTCATTTAACACTGTTTCATTTAGCGCTTTGTTTTCTTGGAATGTATCCTCCACATTAAATGTGGTCTTATTGTACTTCATGACTACAATAGCAATAGTATTTGTGAAAGTGTTAACAGATCATTATCCTGCCTTATTACAATTTATCATTTACGATTCAATTACATTGCAGTTAATTAAATAATTAAGATTCAAAATAATTTTGTTTTAGAAATGGATTACTATAATGTCAATTTATTGGGCTATCTGTAATGCCTGCATATAATTCCATTTAAAACATTTTCATTTGATAATTTAATTCAATTTTTATCTGGAAAAAAAAAAAACTATAAAATATGATAAACAACGTAGCATCCATAACTAAGTATGCCCAATATAATCATTAGATTCAATTATATTAATTTTTTATTAATCTGTTCAATAAAAGTACTGTGTTATTTTAAAAATAAAATATAAAAATTTATTCTTACCTGAATATGAAAAGACCAGTAGTGTACAAAAAATAATGCATTAGCAAAAAGAATATTGTACAAGTTTTGATTATTTGATATGAATGGAGAATTTAATCACCTAATTGTTTTCAATTTTTCACATCAAATAAAAGTTAAATCAAAAACTTAGTTATTAATAAGAACATACAAAATTATAAATATTTTTAAAACTAAATTATAATGAAGGTCAATTCATTAATGATACTATATTTTTATATAACCATTTTATTCACAACATTTTTTTATTTTAATAATCAATCTTCTTTCCACTACAAATAATTTCATTATTTTGAAATCTTCCTTTAGTGTGCAGATTAAGTTAAAATATGGACAACAAATTTGGTTACAAATTGCATCAATTTTTCTATAATTTATGAAATAAATTTATGTAATACAGAATGTATTACATATTTGAAAAAAATATTTTAAATGATTACTAATCTAAATTACAAAGTCAAACAACTGACTTTCAAATAACTAATGCTCAGAAACATTTTCTATAACTAATACTTATCATTATCACTTTTGCTATACATAATTGCTTTTTATTTTCATATTTTCATGGGATTTATTCAACATTCATATTGATATTCTCCTCTTTTATGTATTTACCGATTTAATTGCAAAAAGGCACAGAAATATGGATTAAAAAATTCTGATCTATATTGAACAATATTTCAACATTTTTTAAAAATTGCAAATCTTAATAATTATTTCCATCATAAAAAACTATCAAGTGAAATGCAAATTTAAACATTAATAAATTTCACTTGAAAGGAAATTATAATTTAACTAAAATTTGAGTTATTATTTGAAGTGTAAATTGATGGTATTTTTAAAATTAAAATAGGACATTTTCTTCTTTAGAAGTACTGTGTTGGTATATTTTAGAGATGAGCAGATCAATTTGACTAACAAATTTTTAATTCTTATACTGTGAACCTTTGAACAATATATTTCTACTTCAGTATCAATATTTAGAAAATTTCACTTTATGATGACAGGTTACCAATGAAGTAAAGTCCAATTTCATTGCAACGGAGAAAAATGATTGGGACGAAGCCATCTCGATCTCATTTCACGAATGAGAGGAACTGTAAATGAAAAATTTGATATTACTGATTTAATGATATTTATATCATGCTATTATATTTAATTCTAATGTTTTTTAATATAATTTCTTTCCAAAGAAAAACATTTACAATGAGAATAAACTGATGCCCGTAATTAAACCATCAACTGGTTCCACAGAAACCAATTCTAATCAAAATTATCAAACCAATATAAGAAATATATAATAAAGGATTAATTTGCCATATTCAATCAAAAGCCAATCTTAAAAATAGTTCATATTATTTAATCATATAATTTTAATATGTAAACTTTACAGTAACATATTAAATAAACATGAATATATTATATAATAATAAAAAGAAAATGCAACAAAAAAATATAAAATAATTCTTTCATTAGTATAGGACAGGGCTGTCCAACCTGCAGCCCAACATAAAATCATAAACTTCCTTAAAACATTGAAATTTTTATGTACTTATTTTATTTTTTGTTTTTGAAATTTGCCAAAACAATATCCTACTAATAAAGAAAAAGAAATTTGTTTCATTTTTGTACTAAAAATATATAAAAAATTAATGAAATTAATAAAGTTTTTATTACTTAAATACCTATCTGCATTTCCTATTTTCTTTTTTGTAAAATATTTCTTATTTTAGTGATTAAAACTTCTTAATCTGCTCAATGATTTTTAAAAAATGTTGTTGATATTTTATGATATTTTAGCTTATTTCTCATGATGGATATCATATATTGTATATTATTTACTAAATTTTTTGGTTAATAATTATCATTAGAATTAGTATATTTTATGTGAGGCTCAGTACAAGTTTTTCCTTCAAATGTGGCCCAAGGAAGCCAAAAGGTTGGACACCCCTGGTATAGGATAATGGATGCCTTTTACCTCAAAAAATCAAGCTAATTTAAAGAACAAACAACTGCTTTATACTATATGGTAAAAAACAGCACTAAATAGGGGCAAAGTTTATAATATTTAATAAACATAAAACCTGTTTTATGTTTAGTAAATATTATAAACTTTGCTGGTATTTAGTGATGTTTTTTACCATATAGTAATCAAGCTAATCTAGTTATGCTGATTGTTGGTCCATACCAGCCATTCCAACCTGCAGCCCATGGACCACATGTGACCTGCCAAGCTTTTACGTGTGGTCCGGAACGTATAGTCATGAATTTAATGAAAGTGTGGAATTCTTCTCCCACATGCAAAAAAATAAAAAAATTCTGCAATTAAAAAATTTTTTTAAATCTGGAAAAAATTTTCATAATTTGCTAGGTCCTTCCTGATGTACTCATAAAATTTTTTTCCATATGATATCAATCGGTTGCCAACTGATGACATAGCATGTTGTGGCCCACTTAATGTAGCAAACAAATGCATGTGGCCCAGGGAAAAAAGTTGAGAACCGCTGGTCCATACCATCATTGACTTTCTGCAATAATGCACTGTTAAACACAGTTTTTTTCTACATCTCTTTTATGCTTATCTATTTTAACTTTTAAATTCCTGTATATACTTTCTATATATTCTTCTTCTTCTCCTAAATCTATTATTCTTATGATATTTTATAGATGCTCCTTTTCTTCTTTTTTTTATTGTATCTTTGTTATTCCTCATAATTTGTTAAAATTTGTTTCATCTCAGATAGATCTAGCTTGTAGACTACTTTGAATTACGATACATACCTTATTCTTCTATACTTTTCCTTAGTCCTATCTCTCTCATCATTTAGTCTTCATTCTCTCTCTCCTCTATACTATTCCTCTTACTATAGCCATGTTGTATTACCTGCTTTATAATCTTAATCCATCTCCTTACTTCATCTTTATTCTTACTGTAATGAGTGTATATCCTCCTTAGCCATGCTTCTTTAATTTGTACATATTCATATCGTATTCTCCTCTTCAAACCTGGCAGTACCTTTCCCTCTTTCTCCTAATTACTAATTCTGTCAACAATCCCACTTAAAACAAAATGATGGCTTCCAATTGGCAATCCTTCATTTTGTTTGTAATTTTCTCTATTGTATTTGTAATATGACCTCTAGTTATAATGTAGCATATTTCTCTTATTAACTCTTGAGGTATTTCTTTGTGATAAATGGTACAAAAAAAAAGCCTATATAACTCAATGGAGGCTGATTTTATCTGTATCAAGGACTATAGGGATACAAAATCATAAAAAATACTGCCATTATATCATTTTGTACAGGATTAGCTTCTCCAAAAATTCTTGCACTAATTCATTTTGCAACATCTTTTCTATCTTAAATGTGAATTGAGCCTTTTTTCTCAACTGTTAGTCTTACAGGATCTTTGTGCATTTTTATGTAACCAAAAAATGCTTCAGCCATATATATCCTGTGCTCTTCATTTCTCTGATAAACTTTGCTAACTGTATATTTCTTATGATGATTTATATCTCAGTCCTCTATTGAGGTCTTCTTGTAACTTTGATTCCTCTATAATCATTATCATTTTTGATTTGTCATCTCTTGTATAGGAAATCTATTTCTTCTAAACCAAGGGTTAGCAAACTGTGGCTCTTTGGATATATACATATGGCTCTGAAGTAAAATTGAAAATAAAACTTTCATAGTTTTATTTATAAAAATTTTTAAAGAATTTTATTCATGCAAAGATGATTTCATTTGTTTTATAGATCTTGCAAAACTTCATGGAATTAAAATGCATGTCTTAAATTAAAAACAACTAGCTACAAACTGGACACAGAAATTTTCTAAAGAAATGAAAGCTCATTGCTCACACTTATTAAAACCAATGAGAGCAATTTTTTGTGATATTTTGTGTTTTTTCTTAGTACTAGTATTATAACTTGTAATAGTATTTCCTTAAATTTTCCTTATTTGTAAAAATATATTTATGGATCTCGAATAATTTTAAATTTGTTGTGAGGTCAGGTTTGACTCTTCCGTCTGAAAAGTTTGCTAACCTCTGTTTTAAATCAACCATTCACCTCTAACCACCTATTATCATATCTGTTGTTGTTGTTATTCCTAAACTTTCACTCTAATTTTGTCATTATGGAAATAGATTGGATTATAGAGCAAGCCAGATAACATAGCTAAAGTAAATATTACTTTAGCTATGTTATCTGGCTTAAAAATAACTTCCATAGTCTTAAAATTAACCACTAATAATAGTAGTTAATTTTAAGACTATGGAAGAATATAGAAAAGAGAGAGACATTGAATGATGAAAGAGCTAGGACTAAGAAAAAGTACAGTAATATAGACTGGTTTACAATATCTTATAAGTTAAAAAATCTTACAAATAGAGCTGTGAGGTTCTGGAGACCCCCAAACGGCATTCTCATTTAATAAAGATATAACTAGTATTATAACTTGTAATAGTATTTCCTTAAATTTTCCTTATTTGTAAAAATATATTTATGGATCTCGAATAATT